>DWNE01003117.1:0-17335 GCA_018249875.1 Cecropterus toxeus | reverse complement strand
CATAACTTGAAGAGTTTACCGTCGGATTCCACCTATGTCCAAGAAAGAAAGTTCCGTGATGAAATTTTCCACCAAATAAAAGAAAAAAAATTGAAATCGGTCCAGGAACACCCAAGTTATTCAAGATTATGAGAAATCGGGTTTTTCCAATTTTCCGGAAAAACTGCTGAAAATTTATCGATTGCCATAAAATGGAACCCCCTGTGAAACTGACCGCATACAATGACGGTCGAATCATGACGGTCAGTAGAGGCATCGGGGAGTTATGCCCGAACATACATAAAAAAAAAATTACGTGACGAATAGATAACCTCTCTTCCTTTGGGAAGTCGGTTAAAAAGTAATACCCGCGCAATGCGAGTCGAAACATGTCTTGCCTGTCATTCCGGCGGGCATGGCATCAACTATCGTTTCAAGGTTTCAACACCGACTGAGTAAGGAAATGAAGATCCGTATCCGTATTCGTATCTGCGGATCTTGACACCAAATATCCGTATTCGGATCCGTATCCGCGGATATACATTTTTTACGATCCAGCACATCACTACTTCCTTCTCTAGTGATATTAGGTGATATTATACCGCATCCATAATTTTTGGGATTTAATTCGGAGATTCTATAAAAATTCTAACATTTTTTTGAGCGAATTATTACAAAAAATATATTTTTTGTAAGTTTTTTATATTATATGGAAGTAGCAAATTCGTGCATGGACTACATATAGATGCTATTAACTCCAGATAAGAAGACTTGTAATTACCTATAGATACGTTGCAACCCCTGTGAACTAAGTTAAAATACCGCATACAATCATGCCTTCATCACACTGTACTCCTTTCTGATCAGAACGCAGCAACTGTTGATATTAGGCAGAGTATTGGTGAAGAATTGGTGTGGCGTCAGTAGTCGTGCCAGAATCTCAGAAGCCGAACCACATAGGGTTCCTCTACCTTCATAAGTTAAAAGTTTAATGCTTTCCAAGTTTAGGGGTTCCATCTGAATGTCCCTGTTGTATCTGGACCAGGATAGGACCACGATATCCCCTGCCCGTCGTAAGAGGCGATTAAAAGGGGGCTTCCGGGGTTGCGGGCGGCAACAGTGGGAGTTCAAAATGTCTAGTCAAGTGACCCCGGGAAGGACGGCGGAATGGTTGGTCGCATGCCGTCATAAATACCTGAAAGCACGGTGAGCGCTGATGCTCACCGGGAAAGAGCCAAAAAAGGCATCGCGCTTGGGGGACTCCGGTTGCCTTCCGTTGGAGATCCCGGGGTCCTCCACACAGCGCTGAGGACGGCCACCGGGGGGTTTTAGTGCGGTAAAAATCCTACATAACCCGGCATCGCTTTTACGGCGTCGGGTACCTTTTCAAGGTTTCCCCCTCGAAGAAAGAAAAAAAAAACAGAAAAACCGGGGTACCATCTGAAATGATCACAGATGCTTTTTGCCACTCCGCCATTCAAACAAACGCAAAGACTATTTGACGCTAGAAATAAGTGTGGTCGTGGTACTTTCGAACTACACTGGTTCTGCCACCTACAATGCTAGATACAGTATTTTTAAAAAGTTATTATTGTCATTTTACTCATTAGGTGAAGTACTTTCTATATCAGTTTAAAGTTTTTTGATATCTGTAATTGTTACGGAATAATCGCCTGTGCACACTTAACGATTACACCCGGTATATTGTCATTTTATTAGAAATAATATTTACCACAGAAATATTAATAAAGGGACTTTTCTCACAGGATTTGAACTATAAATTTTACTCATTTTATAAATTTCAGCTAATGTATGTGACAACATATTAAAAACATTGAATGCATTTATTGAAATGCGTTAATGACAGCACCAATGACCTCGCAAGCGTGGTCACATTAGTTTAATAGTCGTGTACCGGAATTCGCAGCACGTGGCTTGTCTAAGAATATCGCACAGAATATAAATTTATTGTTATTTGTATTCGACTTTGTTTATTAGTCTCATGTTATCCTAATAGTTTTTTATTTCATTGTACATACTAAAGAATATGGAGTAAATCTCGAATTAATTATAATTAAATCAGACAGACACCCAGAAAAACACTCATTGGGTCATTATAAACTTGATTAAAAGACTTTAAAAAGGAGTACAGACAGGTTCTTTCATTAATTTTATAGATATGAAACATAGATGGCAGCTACATATCTAATTACATAAAACACAGATCTCTAGAACAATTTACTATCTGTACTATAGTACAATTTAAGTTTGTAATCTCGAGTTTGATTATGAAGATATTCACAGATTAGATACAGAGTATATAAAACTGCGTGGCGCGACCACCGGCAGTTCCCCGTCGCGTTTCACTGGATTTTATTGTGATTTCACTCGTTATTTTTAATTGAGTACTGTAATGTAAGTATTAAATTAGATTAATATACCGTGTTTGTTTACATTAAAAAAGGGAATGTATACAGTTTAAATGGAAACGTATATACGAATATTGTTTTCGTTTACATGAAGTAGAAAAAATATATTATATTTTTTCTATTTCGTGTTTATTTATTATGTTTTTTGTATATTATACTTTCCCTATTATTAGTTACCTATTTATAGTTAATATATGAATACTTAATTTTCGTTGCATTTTTCTATTAATTTTTATCCATACATCTTACCTCCTTACTATCTTTACGAAAGTTAATGTTTATGAGGATGTTTTTTATACTTTCACGCAAAATTTACTAGTTAAATCTTACAAAAATTTGTCACACACTCATCCTAAAACATGAATAAACATTCTCATTAACGTAATAAACGTGACTGATGCGGACCGAGTCGCGGGAATAAGCTAGTGTTAATGTTTTTTTATAATAGGGATGTCGATGTGGCAGAGAAATGTAAAAGATATTATTATGAGAAAGAATAGCTTAAAATGTTGTTTCTTTAATTTCAGGTAAGATACCTGCTTATTGTTTAAAGTTTTGTTAATAAATTCAAAGTTATATTTAAGGTAAAAAATATTTATTTTATAACATAATATTGATGAGACGTATTATTGCTTTATGTTATATGTTTTGACTAGTGAAAATAAATTATAGGTAATTATTTTGATGCATGTCAAATATGAGTCGTTTTGATAGTCAAATAAAAAGATTAAAAGAAAAATTAGTAATTATCTTAATTTTGACAGTTTTTTTTTTACGAATACAGATACACAAAAACACTTTCGATGTCGAAAGTATTGCTAAGTTTAAGTGTGTTATATAAACGCTTTTTTTTATTTAATAAATTTATTGATATAAAAATAAATCTAATAAATTCCGTCAAATTAGGTTGAAGCATTTTTATAATTAGGCACGCATACAGACCGATTTTAAATGTATACATAGTGATAATAGTATTAGATTGAAAATTGGAAAATGTTAATTGCTCATTGAAAATAATGATTTAACAACGAGAACAGCCAGAATATGCTACTCTTGCAATTAAATTTTTATGCCTATTATTATTTTGGTTACAGATTGGGTTTCTGAACAGAAAATGAGCGCTTTTTGGTATTTTATGATAATATATGATTGTTGATATGCAAATTTTAACCAGTAGAATGGTGCTCGTATACTGTGTTATTTTGTTAATTTTGAGTTCTAAACAACTTTGTTTGAATCAGGTGCGTGGTTTATGACTATACTTAAACGGACTGACGAGCTGCCTTCCGTAACTAGGCCGACGAAAAAAATTCAAGGCCCGCAGGTTATTAAGTAGGGTGGCCATCATTTTAAAGAAAAATAGTACCATATTATTTCCAATACATTGCAATAAGATACTTATATAGAAAAAATATTGTTTATATATATACATATATATAGGTTCATATTTAGTTTTCTCCCGCTAACTTAAGCCCAGGTTTAGACTAATAACTTACTTTTTCTTAACCTTTTTTTAGAAATTCATTAGGCAAAAATCTGACTATATAAAAATAAATAAAATGAGTCGGTAAATGTCTAAATATCGCAGTTTTCCTATTCGCCCGCTACGGTCACGTATGTGAATGACGGTAATGAGTACCTATCCCATGCGTTACTAAGGTCATATAACACCGGTGGCGTAGCGAGGGGGGGTGGAGGGGCGGTCCGCCCCGGGCGGCACATTTTGATAACAATAACAGATTTGGCAAGCTTGTTTTGTCATCAAGTTAGATATTGTCGTTTTTTTGGTCGTTAAGTTAGATATTGTCGTCGATGTTGTCGTTTTTTTTTTGGTCGTCAAAATTTGTATGTGTGGCGAGTTCGACTTCCGTCCCGGGCGGCGTAAGCCCACGCTACGCCACTGTATACAATCTTCGTGCGAAATTTCAGCGAAATCTGACTAGTATTTTTGGCATGAGAGAGTAACAAATACATTCTCACAAACATCCGCATTTGTAATATTGAAATATTATTTTTCTATAGTATGACACTATATCTAATGGCATGGATTCCTACCTACCTTGGTCTTAAGCCAAGGTTAACTGCATCAGATCTGGGTCCGCGCTTCCAAATGTGGTCTTAATTATAGTGATATTTGTAATAAATCAAAAACATTAATAAATCTTGCTTATTTTTGCATACGATGGAACCATTTTCCTTTGTATGTAACATATATTTTGTGTTGTTTATTGAGCAAAAGTGGTTTGGTAGTCATATCAGAATTTTTATACTAATTTATGTCCCGTAAAATGCAACATTACTGCCGAAATTACATAACTATTAACTATACAGTCGGGAAGTTTTCAGTCTTATTACCCTATCAAATCGAGATCCTATGCTGTTATCGATGGAAATAATATATTGCGGGAAAGAACCAAATAAGCTTAAAAATATAACTAGGGAACTCATAAAAAATATACATTTCTCTAGATATTAAGGTGCAGTTTAATAACACAAAAACTACAAAGCAAAATAAAGACATTTCATTTCTATAAATTACGTCCTTCGTAAAGAGGGTTCCTAAGTTTTATAACGTCATATTTCAAAATATAATACGAAAGCACGATTATACAATATAAATTAACAATTATATATATTTTCATATTATTAATTTTCGTATGTTGGATTATATGTTATTGAAATAATATAATGGGAGTTAATAATTTCGAAACTGCTGTTTTATTTTAATAACGTCTATGTGAAAGATGTACACACCTAGGGAGGTAGGAGTAAAAAGGTATGAAATTCGTGTGAAGTGATATATGGGTGGTCTTTGATGTACTTCGTCAGAAATCGGACGATTTCTTGAAATTATAAATGTTTCAAAAAACATACAATTTAACAAAGTCGTTAACCTCTAACATTACTACATTCATTAGAGGCCACTGCAAGTCTTAGTGTCAGCTGACATAATTATAGTAACACATTTACACCTACAATCGTTTTATTGATGTTGCAAACGTCTCTGCCACCCACTGAACTCTGTTATGATACCCAGGTAAGATCATGCTATCCTTGAGGAATTAATTCTTATGTTGGAATGTCAGAAACGTTTATTTCATCGTACGCTGTAAACCAGTACACATCGATGATGAAAATCGTTAATATGAGGCAAAATACCTAAGTACTACCCGCTAAGTTTGCCGCTGTCGACGTGACGTCCATCCATATCCATGTAGAAGCGATATTTATTTGTTGTTACTGATTAGATACATTTTTATTATAAAAAATATGTCGCCTTAGATACTTCTAGCACATTTTAAGGCGACTGAGAGGTGCTGTAAGGGGGAAGCCGCATTCCTTTGACCGGCAAACTTAGCGCGGTCAGGTAGTATGGTGGTGCCTACGCAGTAGAACCACCAAATGTTCGCTCTAAGACTTACAATCATTAGTATCGTAGCGTAAGCCACTGTAGACGAGGTTTAAATGAGATAAGGGGAGAGGGGGGAAGGAGTTTGGATGTTCAACATCCTGAAATATTTAAGCAAAGAACACTATATATGATGGTTCAGCGAAACAGAAAAAGATTATGGATTAAAAAATAATTTACACAAGTTATTTTGTTGTATACACAAAATTTACACCTTAATTGGTCGTATATAACTTCAATAAAGTCTTGAAATGTTAGCAGGAAAAATATACAATACTTATTACAATTTCAGATTGCAGTGTTTTAGGATCTACCTAATTACTGTTCCCGATATGTTTCCTCCACGGACAAAGTTAATAGATGCTCACAATTTTCCTCTTGAATCGCTAATAACGTCATAGATAGATATTAGTAGGTATAACGATTGACCTAGATCATCACTAAAAATAAAGCCATCAACATCAAATTATATTTGGTTCTATTGTACATTCCGTCTTGTGATCTCTTAAGTTGTTGGTGCTATTTATATTAACTGGTAATTTTAACGCTTTTTTGCTTAACTATGCGCTTCGAATCAAATTACAACGTCGCTCTCCCATCCATTCGTCTTTTGAGAATCACTATTAAACATAGTTCTCCTCGAATGGGGGTTTTTGCCAAAAGTGAACTCAAGTAGTATGAGTTTTATTTTGTTTGTTCTTTTTTGAGTAACGCGTTCCACGAATTCAATCAAATACATATTTGATCGAAGGATAAAAGCCTAATTTTCATTATCTATCAAATTTTAATCCTAAATGAGTATCAAGTTAAGATTATTTTTCATGACATGATAGACTGTTGATAGACAGACGGACAGCGGTCTTAGAAATAGAACCCTAATAAATCAACTAAGACTCTTTTCAGTCTTGAAACAACTTGATCGATTGTTTGATTGTTATCGGCAGATGGCGCCCCAGGTGAAAGCGGTGACTGAGCCGGTGTGGCTTGGCGAGGGTCCCCACTGGTCGCACGAGGAGCAAGCGCTCTACTTCGTGAGCATCTTCGACCACACCATCCACAAGTATGTTCCCGCCACCGACCAGCATACTAGGGCCAAGCTAGGTGGGTAAGACAGGATTTGATGCATCAGTATATCATCATCAACGCCATTATATGAAAAGGCAAAAACAAAATATAAACTGGTTTTGTACCTTTTGAATTATTTTGCCTACTAATATTTTTATGGGCGATTTAGACTCAAAGTATATATAAAGACTTAATAACCAATATGGTTTCTATCCGCAGTTGCTACCGTACGTACCGTAACGTACCTATACCTATGTAGGGAGGGTCATTACCTAAATACAAAGCAGATCTAAATCTTTCGGTATAGTAACTGATCTATAGACTTTGGGAGGAATCCCTGTCCTGTGTGAAGCGTACAGGGGTGCATGGGCGGCAGTAACCACTTAGCATTAGGTGGACTGCATGCTCGTTTTTACTTTAACAATTAAAAAATCTGTTAGATCTAATAAAAGTTTTCATCGAACCCAAATAATTTGGTATTTCAGACGACATGCCCGGCTTCGTGATCCCAGTGGAGGGAAAGAAGAATCATTTTGTGGTGGGGTTAAAGCTGAAGGTCGTGGAGGTGTTCTGGGAGGGGAACGACGGGGGGGCCCGTGTGCTACGCACTCTGGCCGAGCTGGACGCCCACTCTCCCGGGAATAGGATCAATGATGCCAAGGCTGACCCGAGAGGCAGGCTGTTTGTTGGTGAGTTGATATAAATGTTACCACTGATGTATTTTTATTTATACGTATAACACATGGTAGTACCAAACGAGCGTTTGGTTTATCTGATGATGAGTTATAATTTAACCCCATGGATACTGTAATTAATGATCTGGGAAGGGATCTTAGGGACTCCAGAAGTTGACACTCCCTAAATATATTATCCATCAGCTTTTTGAGATCACTAAAAATGGTCTTGTGGCTTTTGAATCCATCAGTTTCCCGCTGTCTTCTTCAGGTCATCGGTCCACCTGGTCGGGGGCGACCTGTCCTCCATATAGTTATTTTAGATGCATATAATATACGATATATATAATATAATATTTTATCTAAATCGATTCGATGATATTAGTGATCGAAACGTTTTTGGCCACGTCACCGCGGCTAGTATGTGTTGTATTAGCGACTTTAATAGTTTATATTAATCTCCTATATCAGAACTTATTGTCGCCTAAACCGGGAGGTAAATTAGCAGCAGACTTTTGTCTTATATATAGGGGAAAATTAAAAGTCTCCTTTCCCCAGGAACAATGGGCAACGAATACGAACCGGGCAAGTTCGACCTGAAGAAGGGTACCCTGTACCGCATGGGGGCTGACGGTTCCCTGACGGTAGTGGCGGATCGCATCGACATCTCTAACGGGCTGTGTTGGGACGAGCGTGAAAAGGCTTTCTACTACGCTGACTCGTTTGAGTTCGCCGTGAGGCGGTATGACTACGATGTGGATACTGGGAATATTTGTGAGTATCATTTTTGATGTGAAACATCTACACGAACTCCTTGAAGTACAGTACGATGTTGATGCTGATGATATTTCTGAGTACTTTCTTATCGTGTATGGTTCGTCTCACACACAAAACTGTAACACACTTTTTAAGTTTTATTACGTCACGATAAATAGCAAAAAGTAATTTTATACTATTTTAGTTAATATAAAATGTAGTATTGGTAAAACGCTGGTGACAGCACCTCGTTGAATACCTATAGATCTCTGTCCGAAATAACCGCCTGCCCTATTAATTTATAATATTGTATTGTCAGCAAACCCAAAACTGGTATTCGAGTACAAGGACCACAATCTGGACGGCATCGTGGACGGCATGACGATCGACACCGACGGAAATCTGTGGATCGCCAACTTCGACGGAAGCCAGGTTATACTGCATCTCTAATATTTAAACTCGTACAATATGTTTTGTTTTCGCTATTAACTTTGTTCTTTTGCTACGTTCACATTACGAAAAAACTTACGACCTGCATGGCGGAGCGGTCACGGGTTCGATTCCCGGTCGGACAGAAATGTGAATGATGAGTTTGGATTTCTGTTCTGGGTCAGGGTGTTTGTGCATTCGTCTTCGTGTGTCCATGGCACCCACGACACAAGAGAAAATCCTCCTGTGAGGCTACGAGTGTACAGAGCGTTTATTTCCCTAAAGATGCTTTCTTCCCGCCTGCGTCAGAAGAAGATTAATGTTTATCGAGCGTATGTATTGTATGTATTTATGTATGAGCGTTTGTATGTATTTATGTTTATATCTTTTGTACGCGCTACAGCCCAAATAGCTTGACGAATTGTGACATATGACATATCATTGGAATCGCCTCGAATTTCAGTGACATGATATATTTTCTAAAGGCAAATTTAAGGCTTAATTTTAATAGGCATAATTTTGTAAGTGGGGAAAAATGGAGAGAAGATGTAACTTTTATTATTATCAAAACAATATAGGTATTAAATGAAATCTGGTAAATAGGGTATTCCAAAAATGTATATATTATAACATTTATGTCACTATTTTAACGAAAACACGTAAAAGCGTTAAATGAAACATTAATAATCAATATTAAAAAAAACACTGACTCCTTGAAAACGATGAACTAAAAAAAATACAGACGAATTGAGTACCTCGTCCTTTTTGGAAGTCGGTTAAAAACTCAATCGAACATTTTTCAGTTTTAATATTTTTAACAATGTTACTTGTTTTCAGGTTATAAAAGTAGACCCGCGTAAAGGCAAGCTACTCCAGAAAATCCCGATCCCAGCACTCCAGACAACATCGTGTACATTCGGAGGCCCCGCCCTCGACGAGCTGTACGTGACGTCGGCCAGCATGGACCGCGGGGCCCCCCAGCGGCCCCCCTGCGGGGCCACCTTCCGCGTCACGGGGCTGGGGGCCCGCGGACACCCTAATGTTAATGTGCGGTTGCAATAAATGATTTTGAGGCTACTCTTGTTTTATTTTTGAAGGTGCAAATATAGAGATTATAGAGCATGGGAGTTACTTTTTAAGGGACGCAGAGATGAGGTCACTTTTTTATCAGACTGAAGAAGCAAACGAGCATACAGCCCACCCTCTTCTGGGTGGTTACAATAAAAACAAAAATACATAACACTTCAAAATATACATTTAATTTAATAGAAATAAAAATGTTTCAAATTTTAATTAAATACAATTAAATTTATCTTCATATACATATAAACATGATTTATGTATATTAATTTTAAGGAAGTTTAAAATTGACATTAGGGTATCCCTTAACACCCAACCCAGTGACCATGAAGGTGGCGCCACACGGCGGGTCTTGAACTCCGCCGATGTTCATACTAGCTGTTGTCACGAATAAAATATCGTAATTCGGACCACCAAACGTCACAGACGTCACTTGGAGAGCCGGTATTGGCACCTTTTGTAGTATTTTTCCGGTATTTGGGTCAATTTTGATAACGCAAGAGCCTTGGAAAACAGCCAACCATATGTTCCCATCCGTGTCGATGGTCATCCCGTCTGGAATCCCCTTTTGCCCATTGTCGTTTATATCGAAGATATAAGTTTTGTTTGCTGAAAAAATGAAAAAAGAAACATAATATAATAAACTCGATATTTAAATTAAATCATTTATGTCAGACAATATAAACAATATATTCCATAATATATAATAAAATAATATACCCCATGAACTCTGGATTCCTAGTGTTTTATAGAAAATGAAAATATTCGTTGTTCAATCCAGGTAAATAATTTAGGTATATCCACTTATATTTTGTTTGTGGTAACTGTAGGGATCGTTTTTAATATACGATTTACGAAAAAAACATTATCGGCAAATTGCTTTACGTATTTGAAACTACTGCTAATATAACGCAGACTGTTGTCTAGAGCCTCGTTTCCCAACCTGTGGTCCGCGGACCCCTGGGGTCCGCGAGTATGTGTATGGGGGTCCTCGATGTCATCTCTGGACTATACATAAATCGCTCATTAAATGCAAAAGAGCCGCAAAACGAAAAATCAGCAAACCAGTTTTATTACAAAATATGATCTAAGCACACGATATTTTAAAAAATCCAAAAAAAAGCTTCCAATGATGTATTATTAATCTATAAAAAAAGAAAAAAATGCATAAAATTTGTTTTGGCTCTCCTGTAAAAAAAATAATATATAGGATTGCGTCCCTTTTGCATTTAATCTGATTTGAGATTACAGCTTAGTAGCAACATCAACCCGAATACCCCTGATTTAGTTGCAAAAAGCAACACCAACCTTCACATTATTATTTTTTTCATATTTTTCATAATATACAGTTATAATTACCTTCTGTATTTGTTTTTTTTTTTTGTATCTGCAATAACTAAAATAAATACATAATCCGTTTTTTTGCTAATTATTTTATCTAGGGGGTCCGTGAAAACTGCTTAATTTCCTAAAGTGGACTGAAAGACACTGGGAAACACTGGTCTAGAGAGTTGCAAATTACCGATTTCGGGCAAGAATAACGAACAAAAATGGAACTTCCCTTTAATTAATGCAATGCTTAAAAACACGAAAATACTAACACAATGTTGATATTTCCACAAAATGCCAGTAGAATTCATGAAACATCATGCGATAAACAACTGTTGTATCTTATCTATTTAATCTTAAATAAGTACTCACACATCTCTCCAGTCTCAATATTATAGTCATATCTCCTGATCTTGTACTCCAGAGAGTCGATGTAGTACATGACGTTCTTCTTGACATCCCACGCCAATCCGTTTGAGAGGCTGATGGGCGAGCACACCTTCACGAGGCCACGAGAGTCTATGCGGTAGAAAGAGCCCTTTCCCAACTGGAAATTCCCTGGCGGGTCCTCAAAGCCCATTGTTCCTGGGAATTAGATATACACATATAAACAGACACAAGGATTAGGTAACACGTACGAACAAATAATATTTTAGAGTGAGGACCTTCGTTGGTGAAAGGGGGCATTAATTATATAAGGGGAGGGAGGGGGAGGATCGAATACAAGAGAAAAATATATATAGAGAAAAATATAATAATACAAGAGAAATTAAGTAAAAACATGTTTCTCAAAACATAACTATTACATGTTTCTCAATTATGAACAGTCTCAAGTGTAGTTAGTTGGTGCTGCTAGCTCCTCACTTGATGAACAGTGATGAACGAAGCCAAAAGATTTCCAAAATATGTTACGAAATTGCTCTAAAATAATACTTCCAAAATTGTTAAAATTCAGTGTATTAAATCTGCGATCGAACCTAGTGTTCTGAGGTACATCAAAATAGCATATGTATCTACCTGCAAACAACCTTCCTCGAGGATCAGCTTTCCCATCGTTAATTCTCGTACTGGGCACGTCCTGGTCTACTTCCCCTAAGTCCTTCACGACCCGCGCCTGGCTGCCCTCTTGCCCATCCCACTCCACGACCAGGAACCTCCTCTCCACTCCCACCACAAACTGGTCGGTGGTGCCTTCCACTGGCACTATGAATCCTACGCGTCCATCTGAAAATGCCATATTTTATAATATTTACATACATACTATTACATACTAGTAACTACGAATATAGGATGAAGAAGAATCGCTGGATTCAGAGGGAAAAGGACCGATTAGAGTTACGCCATTTAAGGGAGACCTATATATATATATATTATAATATTGATGTTACAAACGAGCATGCAGTTTACTAGATGGTAAGTGGCTACTGCCGCTACTACTGTGCTAGAGCTGTCAACCCCAGACAAGATCAGAGTTTTACCCGAGATTGGCTACAGGTGCGCCGTTGCTACTCCTGGGGACTAAGTTGAAACGCCTCGGATTACTGACCAGAACACAGCGGCACATAACACGGATGTTATTAGGCAAAAAGGTCCTCCGTAGGTGAATCACAAGGAGTAGGTACCTACTTTTACAAAAAAAAAATACTTTAAAGTAGTCTGAAGGCTGGCGGATGGATAGATGAATATAGTAATGAAACTAGGATATTCTACTAATGCTATTTATATATATTTAATTAAATAGACCTTCCTATGAGGTTAAGGAAAAACAGATCGTAATCATAACGTTGTTAATTTCCACGAGTTAAACAAAGTTAGTTCTAGACTGAGACTATGAGTGTAGTAAGGATTTGAATAAATCATTTCATGATCACATCAACCTAACTTTATTAGATTATCAGTCATAACTACATTTTATTCTAATTACGATAAGTAATTGAGGTATCTAAACTATATAATTAACAAATAGGTACTTAAATATCTAAAATGTAATTCAATTTAATATTTACTTTAATTCTTGAGATTCCTACATACATACTCAAAGTAAATAAAGTCGTAACTTTTATCAGACTGAATTTGGAAAAAAAAAACATGATATAAATTGGTATATCTAACTTTTTATCTTACCCAACATAATTACAAGCATCGCCAGAGATATGTTAATTTATGATAATGCCATTTGTGAGAGACACTGATATAGAAGCGTGAGAACATTATTTAAATGAAAAAACCTGTTCAAGTTCCTAGGTACATCATTCTATATTTTGGGAGCTTAAGTTTTCCTATTTCTGAAATATTGCCTCTATAAGTTGAAACGTCTCATGTTGGTACATATACAAGAAATCTAACAAGCAGATTTGATTAAACAAAAAAATCGGCCAAGTGCGAATTGCACTAGCGTACGAAAGGTGCACGGTGGGGGCAACAATTAACTAAAAATACGGCAAATTTCACGTGTGTTGAATGGGAGCCTCCATTAAATATTTATTTCATTCAGTTTTTAATATTTGTTGGAACCCAGGGGTCCACAAGGGACTCAATGGGGGTCTACGTTGGCATGAACTAAAATTGGAAGTTCACAAGCTGTAAGTGGGGGATCCACGGAATTTTATTATTAATATATTATTAAAATTATCTTGTTTCGATAGTAAAGAACAAAAATGTTGGCTTGGCTTTACCTACATACCAAGGTGCAGGCCGGTAGGCGATAATATCGTAAAAAAATCAGTGCGTGTTTTACCACTCCGAATTTGGGGTTGGTATTCACCCGCGACGCCAATTCCCATCATTAGATCTTTACATTTTGGACGAGTTTTAACAATATGGTAGAAATGTTTCGGTGGAGCCTTTGCTGCTAGCAAAGGCTCCACCGAAACTAGTAAATTTTCTAAAGTGGTCTACGAGAAAAAATAGTTTGGGAACCTCTACTATAGCGGCAACAGAAATACACATGTGAAAATTTCAACTGCCTAGCTATCACGATCCATGAGATACAGTCTGGTGTAAAGGGTTTCGGTTGAACCCTTTGAGTACGGACCCCTATAAATCCAGAAATGTAAGTAGTTAAGAAAGTGCTATAACTAACCAAGTTTAGTCTTGGTGTGTTCCCCGGTGGCGAGCAGGTACCTGTGGATGGTGCACTCGTGGATGCTTACGAAGAACAATGCTTGCTGCCGCTCGTCCCAGTGGGGGCCCTCCCCCAGGACCAGGGGATCCGTGATCTTCTCAACTTTCACTGACATCTGCATCCGATGATGATATGAAAGAAAGTTATAAGTGCTTCAATATAAGATTCAGGTCGCTCCAAATGAGAAAATATGTAATTAAATTCGAATACTTTTAAAATGAGAAGCGTTAAGACACTATACAAGTGATCAATTAGCATATTTAATTGGATTACTAAATTATGCACATCACAAGGACGTATTCCCACGATGTTTGCCTGACGCTCACAGGTGGTGTTATTTGGTAAATGGAATGAGCGTATATTTTCAACAAATCAAAAGTGGCTGTGATTCGAATTATTAGAAAAACCGAAATCTACAGTAAACATCATCATAAGAATTACTTCTCACTGCTGCTAGGATCTTTTCTCAGAAGAGGGTTTAAGCTTTAAACCCATGACCGCCTTATTACCCAGGTACAAATAAGTAAATACCTACCCTTAAAAACTTTTTTAAGAACACTTAAGCGTGTATATTTTCCCGCAATTACGATGTTTTTTACCGTTTAAATTTTAAGAAATTGATAAAATAGATTAATTTGCACATGGTAATTAAGAAAATAAGTATATCGATAATTATGATTGAATATTCATTTGATAATAAGTATGAACATTGCTTCATTTAATTATTATGGATATTCTCTTCGCATTTAAATTAGGAAATTATAGTTATGCAATTCGCCGGAAGATACACTACATACATAATATATTCTCACTTCGTTGGGTTTAAAAAAATATATACGTTTACACATGTTGGGGGTGCTTAAGTTTCTTAATAACATAAAAGGAATGCCAATAAAGTCATGAAGTGATAGGCGAGAAGGGCTCATCCCTGTATTTCCGGGATCAGAATATGGCTACGGCATCCCCCGCTTGCCGTAACAAGCAAAAAGGGGGCTTTCGGGACTGCGGGCGATAAGAGTGCGAGCTCGACCCGTCCAGCCAGGTAACTCCGGCAAGCACCACACCACCCACCGCACCATCGTAAAGATCAGACGGTGCGGAGAGCCCAGCCGCTCACCTGGGGGAGCCCAATCGCGTAATTGCATCAAAAGCTTGCCTTTGATCTCTAATTTAGCAACTATTGATTGGTAAAATTTCATTATTTCAAACATCAACAGTACTGTACGAACATAACTTAATATTTATTTTAATCTGTTCTTAGTGTTTGTTGTTATGGCGGCAAAAAATAACTTGCAAAAATTGCAACTGTCTAGCTACCACTGTTCATGAAATACAGCCTTGACAGACATATAGGACGCGGAAACCTAAAAAGCATCTAACAGAAAAATCACCCATCACATTACGACGAGGTAGCGGTCACATATCTATGTCGTATTATCTCTTTAACTGTACGTCCAAAATATCTGCTATAAAAGGGAAATGTCTCGTATTTTAAACACTTGAGATGATAAACTTACTTATTTCGATAAGGATTCACAATCTTATGACCTACATCTATAATATGACCATTAAATGTTTTTTATACGCATTTTTATGCAATGATTAATATATGGACAATCAAAACGTTCATTCATCATTATTTTTTTTTATTATTTATTATGTACAAAAAACTTGTATACATAATATAATCAACAAAAATAATCGTCGCGACACCACACTGTTCAATGCAAAATAAAAAGACGAAACGCAAATAACTGGCTTGCTTTCAGAGAGAGAGACAGACAGAGAAACACGCACACGCAGCAATAGCAAACACTAAAAAGTGTCGTTACTACTTTTGTTCTTCATTTTTTTTACGTCTAGCCCCCTTTCGCAACGCGCGATAAGGAATTTCGTTCCAATAATCTCTTTAGTAAACATTTTTTATATATTTATCAAATGACTACTTATATGCCCATTTTTTCCTTATCTTATACTTAAGTAGTATTCCTGTTTTCGGAACATTGTATCATTTCTAAGAGATAAAATAGTTCACCAAGTTTTACCAAATTATGCGGATATACGGTATCTAATGCTCACGAAATATAGTATATGATATGTAAGTAATGTTAAGTATTACCACCACTTAAAAGTAGAATAGTAATCTAAACTTACTTTCGACGCGTTGATCCAACTCAAATATCCGACCACTACTGAGAATTGAGTATTAAATGAATTTACTCAGCGACCGGCAAATGACTTTAAGTAGGAAATCGGTTTCAATCGTAGGTGCTCGTTCCAAGATCGCCAATTCACATTACGTAACTGTTGTTGTTGATAGGATAATCTATTGACAACAATCTACTGTATGTTTATATGATAACAAGATAACGATGGTCAATAGAAGTCATGATCATATCGCAGTATAATAATGGACTTCTATTATTTTACCGGTATCGTTTTTTTCCTAACGATTACCTACGGTATGAATCCGACTGTTTATTGGGATAATTTACTAATACATAATAGTCAAATTGTACCTACCTGTAACTAATAAGACAAGCCAGATTAATTGGTGTGAAGAACTTTCTTATTCAGCAATGCGCATGCGGCGATTTTGTTTTCATTGTACCTGTCAAGTTGACTTTGACACGACATAAATAATGAATGTTTCCAATGTTGCCGTATTTCAGAAAGATAAATTTCAAGTATTGCATTACTTTAGTGCTAGTTTAGTTAAGGTTAATCAACGTTTTATCTATTATTCAATATTTATTTCCCTATGGGTGTTAGGCATATAAACCTATGCTCAATGGGTCCCAAAATATTACCTAATAATGATACAGCATGCATGCACATATAAACTTTTTAAAATGTCATAAACATTTTAATTACAGAGGTATTTATAATTACTTTATTTGAGTAAATTTGATATTTATTATCTTAATAGAGTAGGAGAGGAAGAATTGGCTATTTGACTGATTTTGGAAAACAGTTGAAAATGATTCATTATCTATACATATAAATAAAATTGAAGTGTCTGTTTGTAATATCAAAATAACATTTTTTTACCAAATGCATA
>DWNE01003116.1:0-17337 GCA_018249875.1 Cecropterus toxeus | reverse complement strand
ATCATATACGTTACCTCATTATAAGAGGCATGGATAAGTATTAATACACTGTGTACCAATTTTACATATATGTTAAATATTGTTATTTGGAACCAAAACAAATCATAATAAATTATTATATGAAGTAATGAAGGTAGAACGATTATATTGGATCTAATTCGTAACATTTCGATATACAATATTATTGTTTTTTTTTTCTAATCATTATCTATACATTATTTCAGTGACGTCAAAATTGTCAAAACAAACGTCTAAACGGAAATAAACGAAATGTCAAACATTTGTTTTGCGAATGTTTGAAATTGAAATGTGCAACTTGTAGAAATAGCGGTAAAAGTTTAGTTTAACGTTAGAAGAGTATATTATTTTTATCACAATAATATCATAATTATCTACATTAGTTAACCGTAAATTAGAGATGGTGCTCTCAAGCGTCATAAAAAAATATTCGAAGAAATCGTCTCACGAAGTGTACGTTACTACGATAGAAACGAATTTGGGAAAAGTTATAGCTGCTGCCGATGATGATTTTATATATATGGTATCATTTGAGGATTCAAAAAATATGGAAAAATATATTCAAACTTTATCAGAACAATTAGGTTGTAAATTTGTTGAAGATAAAAACAAATTACTTCAAAGTTTTGATGCAGAACTAAAGGACTATTTAGACGGAACTTCGAAAAAGTTTAACGTGCCAATCAAAATGTTTGGTTCAGATTTTCAAAAGGTAAGTTTAAAAATAAATGATGTTGAATATAAAGTTCATAAAGACAATTTTTTCAAAGTTGCGGGCAAAATTGTCCCGGGCTTTAGGTGATAGTACATAACAAAGAGAAAAAACTTCATATTTGTTTATATAACCAATTTGCTTTCACAGGAAGTTTGGAACGGGTTATTAAACATGCCATATGCGTCTACCCAGACTTATGGTGACATGGCCAAAGCCTTGGGTCGTCCAACGAGTCACTCCAGAGCAGTGGGTGCTGCCTGTGGGGCCAATGCACACGTCCTCGTGATACCTTGCCATCGGCTCGTTGCGTCTGGCTCCAAGGGAGGCTTTAGCTGTGGAATCGATCGCAAGGAGTGGTTGCTACAGCATGAAAAGAAACACTCTTCATGACAGTACAAATAAAACAAGCTGTTGTTAATATTTTAAGTACTTTATAAGTATTTTTGTTTGGAATTGTATACATTTTGAGGCAAGATCAGTGTAAAATGCCTTAAGTTACAATAAATAAGTGTTAAAAATAAATGTTTGTAAAATAATACTTTTTTATTCCACTGGATGTAGCTAAATCAAATCAAATTTGATTATATACATAGATAATACATATGTACCTATATTTTAAACTTATATTCTCTTTGTACATACATTTATATTTCACAATGGTTTAGGAACACTTAATATCAGATTTGTTTATTAGGCATGAACAACTCTATAAACACTATAAAATTGTATACAATATTAAAATATTCACATACATGTATATTTTCATGACCTTACACTATTATTCTTTCTATTAAACACATTTAAAATGTTGGAATGGTGTTTAAATATAACAGTATTTATATAATACTTAAGATAAATTAAAATGCTTATGAAACTAATGCCAGGTATTAATCATGTATAGGCATAAAATATGTATCAAAAGAGATTATCACTTCTTGTCAAATAATTGACATTTGTCTTCGTTAACTTTATTAAGTACTTAAATTCGAGATTAAGTACAAAATTCATGTACTTTAACATCATATTTTTTTATCAGATTGAAGTAGCAAATGATGCTGCAGTCCACCTGATGGTAAGTGGTAACTATCACCTATGGACATCTGTAAGCAACTTTATACAGAACAGGGATTCTATTTGAAGTCGATCACTGATGCGTTGCTACTCCCGAGGTCTAAGATTGTCGCCTCTTATATAAGTGGCCCGCAACCACACCCTTTCAACGAAATGCAAGAACTGCTTCACGCTAGAAATAGGCGTGGCGGTGGTACCTCCCCGTTCGAACTACACTGGTTCTACCACCTGGTTATTAAGTGTTTGCTACAACAATATCCTTAGTACGAGTTTATCACGATTTTTTTAATCAATCACAGTATATTTTTTCAAATACTAAAAAGGAAAACGTAAACTTACAATTTAACGTTTTGGGTAAACGTAATAAACTCTGTGGCACTCTTGACGTGTATATGTTTAATGATCACCAATTATTGGATATTTGATGGCTGAAATGATAGTAAAAAGAAATTCAAGTGGGCAGGGGCGGCATTTTTAAGTTTTTGCCCAGTCAAAAAATAATTGAAGATCCGGCGCCGGCATATCAAAGTTTTATTCCTTCGTATTTTTTTTTATCGAAACGAGCTATAATTATGCAATATTTTAAAACCATTCTAATGAACATGGTCAGGTTTGACTTATCCGCGTCTGACCAAGCCGTAGTACTGTCCTTTTAAAGCCATCAGCTCTTGATGTGTTCCGCTCTCCGCGACCCGTCCCTCGCTGATGACGCAGATGACGTCGGCGTCGCGCACGGTGCTCAGCCGGTGCGCGATCACCACGCACGTGCGCCCCGCCTTCGCTGTCTCTAGCGCTGCCTGAACTATCTGTTTGGCAAAGTTTCGTGATTACTAGAGATGCGCCGAAAAGTGGATTCACCGAATATCGAATACTATTCGGTTTAACCGTTACAAAACCGAACGTTCGGCCGAATTATTCGGAGTGTGTAATGTTTATTTGTTGTTCAATTTAACTGGCAAGCCGAGCAATTGCCCAGAGTGATCAAGTGTGGGGCGGCAAAATTTAGGGTGGCTAGACGAAGTTATTCAATATTAAGTATGTTATTGCAACGTTTGTAGTTTTCAATTCTGTCATATTTTATTAAGTTACATTTTAAATGTCACTTATCAGTGACATTTAAAATGTATGGATAGGTATGTTTTATTTATTGTTTCATTTTATTCGCGGACTTAAGTATTCCTACTGCACTTTCACTTCGGGCGTCATAAAAACATGGTAATCTGCGGCGCTGCTCAAGCAATTAAATAGCTGTTACGGTCCTGGTATTAAGAGAAAAACGCAGAAATTGCAATCTCGTAGTGTTACACGAAACAAAAAATGGAATTTAAGTATGGCATTTTCGCCATTACGTGTTACATCTTTTTGTTTTTATAAATGAAACTAATCCAATGCCTCATCTATGAGCATAATATAAATTTTATTGGTGGCACCCTTATCCTATTTCAAACACACAGACAGAGAGACAGATATAATCTAAATCCTCATTCTCAGTGTCACAAACTTTTATTGCGAATAGGTACATATATGCGACGTGCATTATTATGAATGAGGTTGTATTTAGTTACCCTTTCACTTTCCGTATCCAAGGCGCTCGTCGCTTCGTCGAGTAACAGCATTTGAGGCTGCCTGATCAACGCTCTGGCAATGGCCACTCTTTGTTTCTGACCTCCAGACAGCTGTGTGCCTTTCGAACCGATATTCGTCTCGTAACCCTGGAAAAACACGAAGTCGTGATAAAATAATCCTTACGATGCATGTAATTATAGGTTTTTTTTTTATGTAGAAATTTAATCCGTATTTAGATGTGCGTGGGGGAGTCGAATGGTTTGAAAATAATCATAAACCAATGAAAAATTAATTGTGCTCAGACTTATAAGGTATAAGTTGTGAGATTCAAGATATGCAAGAATGCAGATATGTAAGAATAACCAGGTGGTAGAACCAATGTAGTTCGACCGGGGAAGTCCCACCGCTACACCTATTCCTAGCGTGAACAAGTTCTTGCGTTCGGTGGAAGGGTGTGGTTGCCTGCTTACTTGTATATGAGGCGACCATCTTAGCCCTCGAGAGTAGCAACGCATCTGTGATCGACTTCAGATAGAACCCCTGTTCTATGTGAAATTGCTTACAGATGTCCATGGGCGGCAGTTACCACTCACCATCAGATGGACTGCGTGCTCGATTGCTACTTCAATCTGATAAAAAAATAATACATGGGACCATACTGGAAAACAAATTTACATATGAATTTGCTTGTTAATTGATTTGTACTATAGCTGTTTCGTCTAAATAAATTCAGTAGTTTCTTAGACATTTTTTCCGGATATCCATAAGACAGCAAGATTAGTAATGTTCTTTTTTTATAATATAAGCAGTTCATCTGATTTTAAGTGTCTATTACCACCCGTGGTCATCTGTAATCACCCTCAGACGGTATAAGGGGTTTTCTTTAGATTAGTCACAGATGCGTTGCTACACCAGAAGACTAGTGATATATTACACCACAGGATAAGTATTTCTTCTTTAACATACGCTTCAAATCAGCAATCATTAGCGCGTAACGTTGTTATTACTAGATAGAAGATGTGGAGATGGTGCATCAAGAGTCGAACCCCAAATCGCTCTAACACTAGTATCTATCTAGTATGAAGATTTAAATTAGATATTTACCATAGGTAAAGATAGGATGAACTTATGAATGTTAGCTTGTTTTGCAACGTCGACGATTTCGTCCATGGTGGGTTCACGGGAGTTGTCGCCGTAAGCGATGTTCTCACCGATCGTTCGGTCAAACAGAATGGGTTCTTGTTGCACAAAACCTATCGTCTGCCTGACATCCGCCAGTAAAAGATTTGGTAGCGGGATGTTGTTTTGTGTCTGAAAAGTAAAAATATTTAGTTATTTGATAAGCGTTAGTGCTAATTTTACCTGATTAGCAAGCTTTAACGTATAAAGGTATAAGTTGATCGTAAAGGATATAGTGTGAATATAGACTCAATAGAAAGAAATAGAAAAATATCTTTTATTAGGATAATTTTTTTTTTCAAAATAAAACCAATGCATTCTTTAAAATATTCCTTTCGGTATCCAGATCATTTAGATTAACCAAAAACTGTTGATTTCGATTCCGCCGAATATTATGATTTAATATAATATTTTTATACCACTTATGGATGGAAAGAAACAGTCTGGCATGCTCCTTACGAATCGTAAGTAAAAATGTATCAATTCCGCGACAATATTAGTCTAAAATCAATTAGAACAT
Organism: Cecropterus toxeus; assembly: GCA_018249875.1. Lineage (NCBI taxonomy): Eukaryota > Metazoa > Arthropoda > Insecta > Lepidoptera > Hesperiidae > Cecropterus > Cecropterus toxeus. The sequence goes on along the minus strand of DWNE01003116.1, from coordinate 12,268 downwards.
AACTTACAACTGTGCCTTCATCAGGATCATAGTATCTTTCGAGGAGTTGAATGACGGTACTCTTCCCGCAACCGCTGGACCCCACCAGCGCGATGGTCTTGCCTTGCTCTATTTTAAGATCCAAATCTTTTAATACTCGTATAAGCGGTCGTGTGGGATATTTGAAATTAACTTTTTCTAGACTTGCTTCACCTGTTCCTCTCTATAAGGAATGAAAAGTAAAATGAACATAAATATTCATTAATTCATCCATTTCAGTCCATTAATAAAATGACAATATTTTGTGCCATTTATCGAGTACCCCCCTTTCCTTGATGAGAGTAGTCGGGTTAATACCAGACGTCCCACCCTCACGTGTAATTGGATGAGATTCAACCCGACTTCCCATCTAAATGTCTCTCGTGATTAACAGATGTCTTCAAACAAAAACCTCACGGTAATGCATTATTATAAAGTACATTTTTTTGTGTAACTGCTAGCTTTTAGTAATGCGTAGATATCTAAATCTTTTGATATTTGTATTTAGTTAATGTAAATATTCGTTTTTTATTCTTACAAAGTTTTCGACTGTTGGTTGAACAGGGTCTTCGATTTGTGATTTTCTCGATAACATCAGGACGATGCGAGCAGCTGCTTTGATGCCCTTCTGGAAGTTAGGGGCGAAGGCGAGCCCTTGTGCAGCCGACGCTGAACTCATCAAAAGCGCGTCGGAAGATCTGAAATCAGCATGATTTTACACTCATTTTAATTATTACAACTCGTTGTCCTAGTCCTTTTTTAACTTAACTGCCAGTTTCTAGGCAGATAAATTTAGCCCAAATTTAGCTTTTTATTTAATAACAATTACACATAGGAGTGTTATAGTAGTAGAGTGTTCCAAATTTAGGTTTTCTCGAAGTTTTGACAGATGTCCAAAAACCACGAGAATCACGAGAATCCATCGTAGAAAAAGTAAAGTTTTTTAGAATAATTAATTTTAGGATCCTCATCTACTTACTTTATCACAGTAGCATAGTGAATCCGATCGCTGACCATCAAAGTGCTGCCGTAGTACATAGCTCCAGCATAAACGAAGTTGAACAGCCCCCTGGCTAGCCCGAACACCACACCGCGTACATGCGCCGACTTGTTGGCGAGCTTCAGAGCTGGATGAAGCCGTGACGCGTACTCCTGGCAAAACGTCGCCTCTCTACCAAGTGAGGCGACTGTGCGAATGTTTGCTACGGCCTCGACTGCTATCTGTGGAAATTGAATTATATTACTAGTCGACCAAGCTAACTAGACAAATGGAAGGAATGCGGTCTCCCTCCACGGTCCCGTCTCATGCCCCGCTTTCGTCCTAGTACCGTTCGCACTTAAACACCCTAATCTTTACTATTAACTAAATAAATAAGCAAAATTAATTTGTTGTACTCATTAGTTTCTGTTACAATGATAACTTAAATATGTTAAAAAACGTTGTTAACGTTAAACGTTAAGTATAAATTATTAAGTCAGAAATTTATTATAATTTACATTTCATTGAAATCAACATTTCATAAAAAACATTATTGCTATTTTTTTGTCATTAGTACTTGCATTCTTGCGAGTGACGTCACGTTTGACATTCGTCTAGTTAGCTTGGTCGGCTTGTATACACTAGCTGTGCCCCACGGTTTCACCCGTTACTAGATAAAAAACAAACAAGCATATCTATCGCAATCTTGTCTTTTATGCATTTTATTTGTACGAACACGATATTTCAGATCTACGAGGCGTTTCGTAGACGGCAATTTTTATTTGAATAACATTAATTCGATGTATTACATCAAAAACAATACAATGCCACTTACTTGTGAACTCTCCTCCATAGTTTTCGCAGTGCCAAATGATTCAGCGGCAATCGTTCTTCCTTCTTTGTACAGGATTCCTAATATGAGCGGTACGAAAGATAAAGCCACCATGCCTATACGCCACTCGAAATACAAGGACAGCACCAAACCGAATAGGAAAGTGCCCACTGCTTGCAGAACTGTTCCTATACGTTGCCCAGTAGCCTGAAAGATAATGGAGATTTTACCGAGTGAGGAAGCAATGGTATGCGTGTGTACTTTAATATTGAGACTTGGTTATTCAAATCTTAGATCTCTAATTTTGTTGAAGCTATACGGCTTATTTCCTAAAAAAATATCATAAAATAAGTAATATTGGTAAAAAAATAAAAAAAAAACCCTTTTTTTTTTAAGGGTTTTTTTTTTTTTTTGGGAAATTAAAAAGCCCCCCCCCCCCCCCCCGTCTTTTTCCTCTATTTCAGTTGAGCTGTTTGGGCTGTAGCGTGTGCCAAAGGAATGGACATACATACAAACAAATATATATTCATACATACATACGCTCGAAAAGTATTAGCCTTCTAACGCCGTCGGAAAGTAAAAAAATAACATACAGCTTACCCCTTGGACTAAAGCAGCTTCGCCTGAAAGCTTTGCACACAGAGATCCGGTAGAGTTCTTCTTATCGTCGAAGAATGCGATTTCTTGACGCAAAAGTTTCTCGAACATCAATTTTCGTAACCTTTCTGTTAGATATTCACCAGCTATCGCAAAACCAAAGACCTCGAAATTTTCAGAACATTATTAGGTATGTAAGGAACAGTTCTTCCATTCCGACTTAAAAGTTCAGTGTTTTGTTACAAAATAACTATATTTTTCCTTTTATACATTAAAAATATCATATTTTTTATGCATGTAATAAAAAAGTTTGTATAAAATTTTTCGTTAATGGCCTACTTACTATGATTTAGGTATGTACTGCGCACGTCGAGGTGCCGATAAGACTTTTTGGATTGAGGCGGGGAAATTTACGTCAAGAAAAAAAACTTGTCCCTGAGATTTGACAAACAAAAAAATTTTTATGAGGAATATAATAAAAATGCTAGGCGTGATTCCGGAATAAAGTATAAATATCATTAAATTCGCGTTATTTGTTAACGCAGTAACTTGATAGAGATTTTTCCAACACAATCTTATATCTCATAAAATCAATAATAATACAACGTTTAAAGTAGATAGGTATTTTATACTTACTTCTATAAAGTTGGTAATTCCTGCGAATGTTCCAATTGCCACATAAATTAAAGCATAATTCTTGACGGCTTCCATAGCCTCTTCAATATTTGGGTTGGAGAGAACCTGAAAATCAATCAAATTTTGGTTTAAAAACTATTAACAATTTTCAGAAAATAACTGATTGCTAATTTAAATATGTATACCAATATATAAAAATGAGATGATGTTTGCCTGTGTGTTACAAAAGCACGCAAGAACTTCTAATATTTTTTTTACAATTTTACTATTTTTTTTTGTCACGTAGCGAACCACGGATACTTCAGCCTGTTATATAATATTTTTAACTTATTTATAATATGAAGGTAGCAAACGAGTTTACAGTCTATTTGATGGTAATTGCCTACTACCGCCCATGGATATGAAGTCTGATGTCTGACCCTGAAGCCGATCATAGATGCGTTGCTACTCTCGAGGACTGAGAAGGTCGCCTCATAAGTCATATATAAGTGAGCCGGCAACCACATATTTTGATGAAACGCAAATAATGCTTCGAGTTTGAAATACTGCTCGTTTCATATTTCAATCTGATAAATACACAAGTTAATTTGTGCGTTCTTAGTTAATATTTTCGTTCTTACCCCAACAAAGTCACCGAGAATGACAGTCATCAATGGCAATGAAGCTCCGCCGAGGAGGGAGCAAGCACTGGCCAAAGTGATAGATCTCCATTCCGGTGAATTCAGCCTTATTACTCGCCAGAAGGATATGTCGTCTGCACTCGTATCTTCTTCCTGTTCCTGAATTTATTGGAAATATAAATATAGATCAGTTTTTTGGTGTTTTTTTCCTTTTGTATTATAATATGTGAAATAAATGAATATGTAGAAGATATATTTATTAATTTTCCATATTATAATATTTATTTATTGTAATAATATAAGTTCAAAAAATTCGGTAGATTTCCAGCCAAGTAGCAAAAAAAATATTTTTTAACTTACACGAGGTTTGACGTTCGGGATCTCATCTTCGTCATGTTCACTTTTGATTGATATCGTTCTGTCCAACGCTTTTAATTGATCTGATAAAAAAACAATCCAAAAGTAAGAACATCCCAATAGATATACACCATAATAAGCTGAAAATAAACCTACTTACATATCTACCTAAATTATAATTTTGCTGCCTGTGAAGTTTTCTACTTTTCCATAATAGTTTTATCGAATTCGAATCGAAGATTTTGTCGTACGATTAACACATACCTATTTGAATTACTACTTACTTTACTTAATTACGAGAAAACTTTTGTTTCGTATGGCTTTTTATATAATGACAAAAACAATATAGATAAACTTATATTTATATGGACTTAGACAATTGTAATTTATTAAATGACTTTCATTTATGTATTACTTCATATTTTACCTGATTCATTCGTATCCGGAGATGACTGCATCATTACCATGTCATAATAATGTCCTTTAGCACTCATCAATTCTTTATGATTTCCGCTTTCTATAACTTGACCGTCCTTGAACACGTAAATCTTGTCAACGTTTCGTATTGTTGAGAGACGATGTGCCACGACAATGGTTGTCCGTCCTTCTTGAGCCTAAATATATAAGATTTTTTTAATGAATTGATTCACAAGTGGTGCCCATCCGATTTTCGGCCTCAGCTTCGGTTACTTTCGGGCAAGAAAATGATTTCGGCAAAGCCTTCGGCTTTAGTCAAAATAAGTCGAAGATTATGCCGAAGGTTTCTAGCAAGAGCCAAAATTGAAGGAACTGCAACAAATGTACAACTCCGAGATGAAGATGTTGAAGACCAGAGGTAAACGCATACTCCTTTATAGGTTCGGGCCATCAGTTGTGTTTGAAATTCATATTATTTTAAATGTTTTCATCTGTGACAAGTAGCAAATTGTTATCTGTTCTAGAAGTCGTTTATGTACAAACATAAATCTTTACATAGAAACGTTTTTAAATCGTTAAAATTTTTAGCCAAGTTCGAACTAAGTTTATTTTGGTTTTTGAACCTTCGTTTTGACTTCGGCCAAACAACAAATTGTAAATACTGCAGATACTAGAATAAAAGCAACGTTATAAATATTCCTGCTTAACCACTTGTAACCATTGCAGAACACAACCATGTCAACATGCTAGAATATTAAGGGTAGGCCTGTGTTCTGTAAACATTTCGTGTGAAACAAAGTGAAGTGTGGCCCAATTATGTCAGTGATCGTAAATTAAATGGAATTCGTGATCGTTTTTTTACATTTAAAGAATGTATTTATTGTCTTTCAACAGAAAAAGTTAAAGATTTCTATAATAATGCTATCTACAGGATTTTTTAAGCTGAAAACAATTGTACGCGTACATAAATATTATATAGAAAAAAATTAAGTGGTTTCGAAGAATTGCGTATGGGTAAGTATAATGACACGTATTTTATAAATAAGTATTACGAGTACAAGATGGGGAAAGGTAAGACAATTAAAGTCAAATGTAGTGGTAATAGTAAATAGTACCTTATCTAGCGCCTGCTGAACCTTAGCTTCAGAGTTGGTATCGAGAGCGCTGGTCGCCTCGTCCAGAAGCAAGATGGGTGGATTGCGCACCAACGCTCGAGCGATTGCTATACGCTGTTTCTGACCACCAGACATTGATGTACCACGCTCACCTACAACAGTGTCGTACCCCTAGAAGAAATGCAATGTTAAAATAGGAAAAAGTATATATGTTATCTTTGATCTGTTTGGGAGCGCATAGTGAATTTTGGGTTAAAAAATACGGTTATTTGTACTATACGAAAATTTTCGTATAGTACAACCTCCTCCGCGCTTCGACACTGTATTTAGGATCTTACTATTACACAATAATATTTTATTTATTATAAAAATAAAAAAAATCTTACAGATGGTAGTCTCATGATGAATTGATGAGCGTTCGCCTGCTTGGCTGCGGCTTCGATCTCCGCGTCGGTGGCGTCCTCTCTCCCGTAGCGGATGTTCGTGCGCACGGTGGTGTTGAACAGCACCGGTTCCTGCCCCACCAGTCCGATCTGCGCGCGCAGCCAGCGGACTGAGAGCTCTCGGACGTCGTGACCGTCTACACGCACCTGACAGGGATTTATTCGGTATGATACTACCTGTCCGCGCTAAGTTTGTTAGTTAAAGGAATGCGCTTCCCCCTTACATCCAACTACTACACCTCTCAGTCGCCCTAACATGTGCTAAAGGTATCGAAGGCAATGAAATCGGCGTAAACGCGTCAAATTATTACTTATGCTGCAACTAAATATTGTTCAGTTTTCGCGATATTTATTTGTTTTATTTTCCGTATTATAACTATGAGTATAGAAAAGACTTTATGAAGTGATTGTCTTTATATTTGTCGTCATATTAAAAAGGTCATAATCTTATATGTCGATATAAGATTATGACCTTTTTAATATGAAAAACAAAACCTGTTCATTTATAATACCGTAATATGTGAAAAAAGGTATTTAATTTAATTTATTTTATAATAAAAATGTATCTAATGCGTAACAACAAATAAATATATATTAAAAAAAAAACTTGTTTTTTTTTGCTGACGCTACTACATGAATGACGTCACATCGACAGCTGCAAACTTAGCGCGAACGGGTAGTACATCTATAAGCAGGTAAATCTGACTTTTGGAGTGGCGATGCTTGCATTTATTTATTTTTGCGCCATCTGTTATACATTGTCGGAACTATTACCTAAGTATCGAACAAAACTAAGCGGGCTGTGGTTTTAGTTCGACTTAGTGCGGTGTACTGTCCGTTGGCAGATGGCATTATTTTCATTATGATATATGTTTAGTTCCTGTCGCAATCTTGACTTTTATGCATATTATTTGCATGAACACGATGTTTTACATCTGCCAGGCGTCCTGCGATGGTTTTAAATTTAATATGAAAGTAGCAAACGAGCCCATGGACATCTGTAAAGAACCCCAGATAGACCAGTTTTTTGTTTTAATGTTTGTAACGATGTTAATAGTTTAATAATCAACGATAATACTTACAATGTCCATAAGGACCAAGTCGAAAAGGCAAATTTATGTTCCCTAAGTCAAGACAGTATCGTTTACCGTCTTGATTTAGGGATGAAAAACCTTTTTTAACTTGTATTATAAATATACATTTGTTTAATTGTCGCCTTAAATTACTTACACTGCCCTCCAAAACATCATAGTATCTAGATAATAGTTGTATGATTGTAGACTTCCCACTGCCGGAATGGCCCACCAACGCCACAGATTGTCCACGCTGTACACCAATACTGACGCCTTTCAGTACCTGGAATTCCAAATTCATTAGAATTCTTTTACACCCACAAAATATTAAAAATAATTCGTAATAAATAGTAAGTGATGTTTATAAGCGACTTATAAGTATTTTAATGCAATGTAGTGTCGAAGTTCGATTTGTAGCCGAAGCCGATTATTCGGCTATTGTCACAACCTTTGGCCGAAGCCGAAGGTTCAAAAACGGGAGTAGGGAGCAGTAACCTACATTCGTTACAGTTCGTTAAATTTTGGTGCTGTTTAGCAACGTTCGCAAAAACTTCGGCCAAAACTTCGGCCCATTTTTGCCGGAGTTAAAGTTTTACCGTTAGTTTTTTGGACAATGGCTGACGCCACGGGCGAGGCTGCAGACGGACACTACTGTAATTTTGTATCTGTTTACACGCACAAAGGTACTATTATAATACCAATTGCACAATAATATACATAGTTATTATTGTTCATATGTACAATATATACAACTCAAACATCAAATAAATATCTTAAAATTAAACAATCAAAATATTTATTAAAAAAACACTTTAAGAAATATGTATATTACAAAGAGTCCAAAGCGCTGATTCTTGGGAGAGAATTGAATATATTTTAAATGATATAATAAATTTTCTTACAGGTACATCAGGTCTGGAAGGGTAGTGGAACACTACATTCTCTAAGTCAATATTGCCCTCAATAAACTTTGGAGTTGTGCCAGCATTCAGCAGGGGATTTATGGTGGGAACATTGTCAATCAGATGGAAAATATGTGCAGCTGCGCCTCGGGATATTCCGAACACTTCCATCATAGTTGATGAGATTCCAAAGTATTCGGATCCTGTCATCACTCCGAAGAAAACCTATAAAGTCGTAATAAAAATTATGGAAATAATTCTATAGCGTGGTAGTCTAAAAATGTAACTGACAATTTGTAAGTGCCCTCGTTGGAGTCATAGGTCTATACAAAGTTAAGACATTTCATTTCAGATTAAATAAATTTAGATATTTTTTATTACTTTAATTTGACTAGAATTTGTAATTAAAAAAATAAAATTTCAGGGGAATTTGTTAATTGCAAGTTATTTGAGATTATTTATTTTGGTAGAGGCGGTAGACAGGAGAAATCCATGGTTCGTTGTTTTCTTTAAATACGATTAAAGTTGCAAACTAGCATACTGTCCGTCCGATACAACTTTTATGCCTCATTTTTACTGTCTTCGAGTTATTTCGAAATCTCATTTTTGACTTTTTTAACCCTTGCTAGAGATTGCCCAACCAAAACCTTTACACGTCGTTTTTTTATCATTAGAACTACATTATATCAAAAGTGCTAAGTTGAGTGTCAAATTTTGATTTCAGACCTTATTTGACTGACAATAAATAGAATTTAAAACAACAAAATACTTACCGCTAACAACGTATCCACATTATATTTTTCAGGCTCAGAAATGGTCAGTTTGTAGCCAAACCAGATTGATAAGGCGTACGAACAATATCCTATGAAAAACTGCAACCCCATCGACACGCCGTTGTAAAAGCCTAATGTAAGATATGAACATTATAACTATCAAATAATAAAACATCATGTGACCAGGAAAATAGAAAACTGAGTGATCAGAAGTGAAGCTGGTAAATTATGCCCAAAACATGACTTGGTATTTGTAATAAGTTCATACATATTTGGTCGACAAGGTATTTTCGACTACTTAACAATTTTGTTCGTGTATAATATTTTTACATTTTTGATGAGAAACATTACAGCCGTAGGTAAACTTGATTGTTTAGTGGCGAGGCTTGCCGTGGCGACAGTTTCGCCACACCGTACACACTAATACATATAGACTGCAAATATGCAATAGGTACTTGAAATGTATATAGCATTTTTGTATTTAATGAAAATAAATATTTAATATATATGTAGTCATCATTTTCTGTAAAAAACTTTTAATTGAAATTATTCTTTTTCATTATTTTACAGAAGAACTAAATATATAATTTAGTTCCTTGCACAATCTTTTCTTTTACGCATTTTACTTTGACGATCACGAATGCAGCAGCAAACGACCATGCAGTGCACATGATTGTAAGAGATTACTGTCGTCTATGGACATGCCGGCCACAAAGCTTATCGCCAGAAATAGATGTTGCAGTGGTACCTTCGAAACGTACACATTCTACCACCTGGTAAAAATAAAATATAAAAGGATGTTCGTTATATTACTTACCTCTTCTGACATTAATTTTTCTAGCCTCATTTAAATGAGTCTCATATCTCTTCATCTCTTTCTGCTGGCCGCTGAAAGCGTATACGGTGCGCACGGCTGACAAAACTTCCTCGGCCACGGCGCCAGCCTTGCCTGACGCTTTCGATTCTTTCTTCGTTAAACTTGACGCGACCTGACAGTAAAAAAAATGCATTTTGTGTAAGCTTTGAACGTGGACGTATTTTGTCGTATTATTGAGAAGCACCAGCTTTCAAATGAAAAATAAATGTCAAAATCGATTCACCCAGTCGAGGGTATCGAGATATTAAACAAAAAAAAAACAGTCAAATTGAGAACTTCCGATTTTCAAAGTCATACACACGTACGGAAGAATTATATATACAGATATACTTACAAGATCAGCCAAGCCAACAAATATCAACATTACTGGAATGGACGCTAAACATATCAAAGCCAGTTTCCAGCCCTTGATGAGCGCCATGACGATGGAACTAACAAATGCCGCTTGGTAATATACAAACGATGCAACTTTCTCTCCTATGCCATCTTCTAGTTTTACTACATCACTGAAATAAAATTAAGTCTTTATATGAGATTATTCATACACTCGTTAAAATATGTTAGCCGCAAAGATTACCAACTATTTTATTAGTCGAGCGCATCGGGAGCCGATGTTTATATTATTTTCTTATGATATAACTTAGTGTGGGTACTGAGTATCAAACTGTTGAGAAATTATTTTTACCCGACTGTGACAGATGTGTGTATGTTTGTTTGTATGTATGTCCATTTCTTTGGCACGCGCTACGGCCCAAACGGCTTCATGGATTGTGACACACTACGGCTATTTGAATGGATCTAAGAATGCTCGGACTAATCATAGGTATTAATGATAAGTTTGATGTTAATATGTAATGACTGATTGTTTAAATATATACTAAAATACTTACGCCGACATTTTTGCCGCTACATCGCCAGTTTGATTCGTATCAAAGTACGCAAAGTCTTGATTTAGTGCGGCTTTAAAATATTCTTGTCGTATTCGATATACCTGAAAAAAAAATATCCTATGTAAATATGCTTATAACTTTAAAACGTTTTGTTAAAGAAAAAACAATAATTTATTTTGCTATTTTTATTGGTGTATTTTTAATATAAAAAAATGGGATTTTCTGTGGTCGTCATGGACATAAACGCGAATACACGTACGCTCAGATCCAGAACAGAATCTAAATTCATTATTCAGATAGCTGTGTGGCCGAGGATCGAACCCGGAAACCACTGACATACATATAAAACTTATTTTTGCTACTCACCTGTTTAAATGCCGATATATTCATTAGCGCTGTCGCCAAATACGATAGAACTATTGTAATTACTCCTAAAATGCAGTTGTAAATAACAAAATTCAGAGCTGCCTGCATAAACACTTCGTCGTTTGGCGCGCCCTCCTTCACTGATATTCCGTAGTCCACCATGCTTTGAAGAAGGGCGGAGAATAGTAATACCGAGGCCGGTGAAGTGAGGCCACATAGTACTGATGACACTATTGCTATGAATATATATATTTGATCTACTACTGACGCGAATCTGTACTGTAGAAAAACAAAAAAATACCATTAGTTCTACAATGTTTTTTATGTGGGTACGTAATCTGTCTATATAAAATTCTTTCGTTACTGCCTGACTGACTGATGGACAACGCACAGCAGAAACTACTGAGCGTAAAAAGTTGAAATTTGTTATAAAGATTCCTTAGGGAGTGTAGAGGTAGGTAGGGTAAATAGGGGTTAAACGTTTTTTTTAAGCAAACTCTTTGAAAGTTGGTATTTAACTTAAAGGTTTGATAAAATGAAATATTCCATTTTTTTGGATAATCAACCCCTAAGCTGGTGAAATAAGGGTTACAAGTTTGTATGAAACTCCGCCAATTTTAATGTAAGCACGATGAAACTAAGAATATGCCTTTTTGGTTTGATATATAGTTTATGTGAACCAAGTCGCGTGTACTGCTAGTTCTAGATTCCTGTGTTGTTGATATTATGGACATACAAAAGCATTACGTGAACATCTAGAATCATAAAATATATCGTTTCGATTTACATCGGCTAGGTGACCTTTGAACCACGCGACTCATCAAAAGTTACAAACTTCCAAATCTTTAAAGATTTGCAAAAGGATGATAGATACTTTATTTTTATCTTATTGCAATGAACGTAAAAATTCTAATTGGATTGCATTCGAAATTACAGATAAAACATAAAGATATGTAGATACTCACTAATCTGAAGAATGGTACACTGGGGATGTCATCATCATTTTTTTCTTTTTCAGTAGAACTGGAACTGCGAAATCATTAAGATAAATGAAATTATGTTTAAACTTAAAATAATTACCACACCAATTAAGCAAAGTTAAAAAGAAGTAAGTACATAATGGAAAACGTAAGAAGAAATATTATAGGATAAATATTAGGTGAGACTAAATAAAACAAATCACCTTTTAAAAAAAATCAACATCCATAACCATTAAGCTTAGGCTTATTGAAGCTTTAAGCTAATTTATGTGCTGCATTTATTGCATTCAAGTGCCATACGTGCATACTAAATAAAGAGCTAATAGGATTGAAAATAAAAATAAATAACATTAAGTTCCAGATTTTTTCATTTTCAAACCTAATAATACCACC
>DWNE01003115.1:0-17338 GCA_018249875.1 Cecropterus toxeus | reverse complement strand
CATACATCTGCCAGGGGGTAGAACCAATGTAGTTCGACCGGGGAAGTACCACCGCCACACCTATTTCTAATGTGAAGCAGTTCTTGCGTTTCGGTCGCAGGGTGTGGTTGCCGGCTCAATTTTATATGAGGTGACCTTCTCAGTCCTCGGGAGTAGCAACGCATCTGTGGTCGACTTCATATAGAACCCTTGTTCTTCATGAAGTTGCTTACAAATTTCCATGGGCGGCAGTAACCATTTACCATCAGGTGGGCTGCTTGCTCGTTTGCTACTTCATATACACTGTCGGGTAATAAGGATTTTTGATTTGAAACATCTATAGGCGCAGGTAAGCTTGATTGTAGGCGTGGTGATGCTTGCCTTTTATTTATTTTACTGCCATCTGTTATACATTTACGGAACTATTAGGTATCGAACAAAAATAAGCGGGCTGGGGAACTAATTTGAATTAGTGCCGGGTACTGTTCGTAGATGGTGTATCTTTCATTATGCTATGTTTAGCTCCTATCGCAATCTTGTCTTATGTATTACTTATTTTACTTGCACGAACACGATGTTTCATATCTGCCAGGCGTTTAAGGACGACTATATTTATACTGAATAGTCTCCTTTACCGTTTCATCGGTATAGGAATTATAAAAAGTGTGGCGGTGCGATCACCCGAGTCGTGTTCGACTTGCTGCGGATTATTTTGTAATTATCCCTTCCCTATACATGATTTATTCCATATTATTCATTAAAAAAATGTATGCAAAAATAATCATTTTTTTTCTTATTGTATAATCTTTCGCGTTGTTTTTGTTTGTTTTGCTTTATATATTTACTATTTATTTACCTGTTTATAATTTATTGTAAAATAAATATTTCATAAGTTACTACGGTATATTTAATAATGGTCGTTAAATAATTTTACAAAAAAAAACTATTTTTCGTTCTTGTCTCACTTTTGACCATAACCTTCTTCCTACTAGTATATCAACGCTAAGATACGCATTGATGATGATGAATGACTAAACCGTGTTGGATATTTTCAAACTGCCACTAACACAAACAACGGGGTTCGATATCGTAGCATGCTCTCCGAAAAGCAGAAGACACACATGAGGAGTTACCAGAAGACAAGCTTGAAAAGTAAAAGTTACCAGCGGGCACCCGTTCGGCTCCTAACCTCATCCGAAGCTGTCTGTGCGACTTTACTCGAGCTTTCGTTCTTCATTTTTAGCAAGAGGTTCAGCAGGAATATCAGAATTTTGCTTTTACCCCATACAGGAGTAAAATCCCGTGATGTGTAAGACCACAAACGAAATTACATAAACTATATAGTCGGGAAGAATTGGATGATACTGTTTGAAAACGCAATCAATGCAACGTCAACAAAGTTACCATCAAACACTTATAACTCCTTTGCTATTTTAATTTAATTGAAAAAGGATAAAACGATCCCACCACATACAATTCAGGCTGTGTTAAAGCGATCTTAAATTATTATCATCAGTACTTAAAAGTGTACAAAATTGGAGTTCGACAACAAAGATCAATAACTGCGCATTACCGAGAATGGAACACTATATCACATTACAAGTGTTAAGCCGAATTGGCATCGCTGTCTAACTCAAAGAACAGGATATCCCACGATATCCCTCCTCCGAGCCAAGGCAAAGATATCTCTACACCTTTAGAATAAGATTGTTTTAGACTGCAGTCATAATATAGTTTAGCACTTCATACGCTAGGGAAATTATGGTAATAGGGACGTTACGGCCACAGTTGGCAGCCATTTTGTAAGACAAAATGTTATTTGTTTAGGTATATCTATTAAGTGATCGAATTTCAGATATAAATTACGTGTAACGGGGGTGTGCATAAACGTTACGTTTTAGATATTTGAACATTTCATGAATATGAAATGTATATTGTTTGTAAATTACTTTTTAGTTATCCTTGACTTTGTTCCTGATTGCGTGTATTCACTGAAATACTTTAAGTTACTTATAATTTAATTTTTATTGACCACTAGCTGCGCGCTGCGGTTGCTCGCGCGTTTAAAAACGTTAATTGTAATTGCTTTGACAGAGAAGAACGTTTTTTTTTATTTTTTTTCCCAGGTGGTAGAACCAATGTAGTTCGACCGCGGAAGTCCCACCGCCACACCTATTTCTAACGTGAAGCAGTTCTTGCGTTTCGGTGGAAGGGTGTAGTTGCCGGCTCACTTGTATATGAGGTGACCATCTTAGTCCTCGGGAGTAGCAACGCATCTGTGACCGACTTCAGACAGAACCCCTGTACTGTATGAGGTTCCTTACAAATGTCCATGGGCAGCTGTAACCACTTACCATCAGATGGGCTGCTTGCGCGTTGGCTACTTCATATTTATAAAAAAATATACTAAGTAAACATCAAGATATAACTATAAATTGTAATATATTTATAGAATTAAATTTATAAGTTTTGATTTAATGCAAATATAAACACATGACAAAAATTTAAAAAAATATGTAAATTGCTATTGTTACTCAGTCTAAATCCTCCAAACGTTCTTTTATAGTGATTATATATGTATATGTATGTGTATGTACGTTATGTTAGTAAATATATGTGATTCATAGATCCCTACCACTATTTTTTCTGCTTAACGTAGTAAATGAGCTTGCAGTCCACCTAATATTACTGCCACTGCCATCCATTGAAATCTGTAAATAATTCTTTACATAATATAAGTTATTTGAAAAAAATCTGGCCGTAGACCACTGCGCCCGCCATGTGTGAATTGGTAGACTTCACACTCCTTTGAAAACTTTTTATTTTTTTAAGAACTCTCAAGCGTATTTATTTGTAGGTTTATTCACGATGTTTTCCTTCACTGTAAAGTAGTGATCAGTGAAGAAAAATCTGTGGTGTATACCTGGGATTAGAATCTCGAACTCTCGATTGAGAGGCCGAGTTTCAACTATTCGGCTGTCAATGCTCCTACTACCTAATACTACCTAAACCCTATGATATGCATTGCTACTCCTAAGTCTAAGATACTCGACTTATATATAAACCTAAAGTTGATAAATCTTATTTTGGTACACCTTTAATAAAACAATATTCATTTATATAGATATGTATCTATGATAAAGGAATGTCCTTAATAAAGGCTCGAGCGATACAAAGCTATCTGGGAACTGTTCCAGAGATGGCTCCGTAGAGACGCCGATCCTGGCCATTGTTAAGGAACGGCTGGTAATTGAGACTCCATTGTCTGGGATATAAAGGTGTCATGGAACGGACTTAACCAGGATTGGCTGGAAAGAGGGTAAAGATCTATTTATGAAATTATTGTTTTGGTCTATCGACACGTGTATTGCCAGGTTACTGATATGACATGCAGGGTTAAGTCCGGCCAAGCGGATGTCAAAGTAGTGAAATGAGTATGATACGGGGAAGTACCACCGCCATACCTAGCGAGAAAGTGTTCATGCGTTTCAGTGGAAGGATATGATTGTCCGCACACTTTCATTGCATATTCCAGGGGTAGCCAACTTGATCTGAATTAAGATCTAGTCTTTACTAGTCCCTGTGGAATTAATTATTATTTACATACTTCATGACTACTGTTTCATTTAATTAGTATGTACTTTAATCTTGCCGTTATCGATAGTTTGGCTATATAGTATTATTATGATTATGCATATAAACACGTCTACCTCTAAATTTCAATGTACACAAAAACTTCACATTTTCATGATAACAATTTCTATTTCACTCAATATATTGTCTTCGCTAAAAGTCTACTTAAAATATGTTTACTGAAATCCTAGGCAGTACAGAAAAGATAAAAAATAAAAAAGGGTTCGCTTATTTGAGATTTGTAAAAGCTAAGAAGTGAAGTGTATAAAAAGTTTTTTCCAAACATAAGCAAACGGATTAATTTTAATGTCAACAACCAGTTACACTACAATTTAAGGAAAATATTTCAAAGTACCAGGTTTTCGAATTATAATTAAAATGTATTCTTTAATAACAAACTTTCAGGGGCACTCACCTTTTAGGCTTAATATCAAGAACCTCTTTAAAATAATTCAAAAATTTATAAATAAAATCTTTTGACGGTTTAATTCGTGAAGTGGACGGATGGCAAAATAATTAATAGAATTTGATGATTAAAAATGTCGAGTGCACTGAAGTTAAAAATATTAAAGCGACGTCGCTATTAAATTATGGGAAAATATTGATAGGATTCCATCGCATGGACGGTTTAAATACCCCTTTATTTGAGGGTGGTAGAAATCTTTGTGGTTCGAATCCGGAAATATCACCGCCACTCCGATGTCTGCCTTATAACACCTGTGTTCTGTGCTGTGTCCTGGTGGTGTTGTAATGGAGCCATACTAAACTGAGGCATTCCACCTTACCCCTTAGGAGTGGCAACGAATCTGCCAATCTAAATAAGCTATAATATAAGCTATAATCTATGGCCTAGTTTGGGGTTGATAGCAGATGTTTATGGGCGGCAGTGGCAGTGCCGGATTAAACGAGCGCGGGGCCTGTAGCAAATTCTATCAAAAGGCACTTGGTTTGCCTATAGGCTCTCTAGTTAAAGATATAAAATATCTTACAACTCTGTTATAAGTAAACTTTTCTGGATTTAATATGGGCAAATTTAGAGATGACACATTCAATATCAAATCAGCAATTCAGCAGCTCATACTCATATTTTTTTTAATAAATATGAAGTAGCAAACGAGCAATCAGCCCACCTGATAGTAAGTAGTTACTGCCGCCCATGGACATATGTAAGCAAATTCATATAGAATAGAGGTTCTATCTGAAGTTGACCACAGATGCGTTGTTACTAATGCGACAATAGGCATTGGGTACTAACCGTAGGCTGCTCGTAAACTCTTCGGCACTTCTATATTATAAAAAGAAGTAGTTATGTGTAGTGAACGCCACTACTATATAATAAATATACTATCTGCTATAGGCTACCATATTTTATTATAATATAGAACTAGTTGTACTACTATTAAATTATTAAAATTTAATGACAAATTCTCGTAATTGAAATAAATTACGAGAATTTGTCATCAAATTTTAATAATTTAATATTAAAGCTGTACAGGATTTTAATTTTAATATAATATGATATTTCTTTCTAATAAAATAAATGATCATAATATATTTGTTTATATTTTTTCTTCATCATACTCGGAAGAACTAAGACAGGTATAAAATCATTTGCTAACTTCTATGTTAAATTTGTATGAGTGGTATGAGTGTACACCTTCTCTCACTTAACGCTTCTGAAAACTTTTTGCTACTAACGCAATAGGAATAGGCATCATTTACCGAAACACGTTTATGTGGATATCATAAAATATAACAGCATAGTATACAACGATATTATACTTATAGTAAACTATATACTTACAATATCGTTCCATAGTTGTTCCATATGGTGTCAGTCTGAATGGTGAAGTCCACTCCCTCTTTTCCCGTGGATGCCAAGCAGTAGACTTCAAAAAGGCTAATAGAAGAATAATTTGTACCCGATGGACACATTGGGTACAAATCACCACACCTCACCACAAACCACCTCAAGCCACACCCTTTACCTAGAATTAAAATCGAATAAAACAAAGAGCAAATCTTGAAATGTGTATTAGTTTTTCTATTTATTTCAATTTAAAATTATTTGATCATTTAACTACAGTCAAGTTCTTGGCAATGGTCGAGTTATTCATTATTTTGCAGAACCCACAATTCCTCATGCACTTTGCTTACTTCGGTGGTGTTTTATTTAATTTTTGCTCCAAGTTCGCGGAGTGTAGAAAAATAATTATGACCAATGTTAATGAGATCTTACTTTGAACAGTTTGTCTGTATTTCTTTTTTCTCGTTTCAAGCTCCGTCTGGGATTTCGTCTTATGAGTTTTAATTACAGTTAAAGTTGTTTTACGTCTTGTTCGCGTTTTTAAATGAGTTATAGCTTGTGGTTGAAGAATTGGTTTAGTAATTTGTTGTTTTTAATAGTCCAGACGAGCATTGTGATTATGTACACACTGCCTCTCTAATCACATATTTTTGTACTCAACGCTAAATGCTACAGGATTTATTAAAGTTTTACGAGATGTATATGAGGCGACCATCTCAGTCCCCGGAAGTAGCAACGCATCTGTGATAAACTTCATATAGAATCCCTGTTCTACACGAAGTTGCTTACAAATGTCCATGGGCGGCAGTAACCACTTACCATCTGGTGGGCTGCTTGCTCGTTTGCTACTTCGAATTAATAAAAAAAGTCATTACCGGCCAGTAAGCAACTACATATAGAATAGGGGTTTTAACACTTTTAACCCAACTCGATCACAGATGCTTCCCGAAGACTATGATGGTCACCTCAAATATAAGTGAGCTGGCAACCACACCCTTACACCGAAACTAAAACTGATTCACGTCAGAAATAGGTATGGTTGCTAGAATATTTTAACAAGCTAAAACAACGCTGGAAAAATACCCCAAACAACTCTAAAACCAGATGAATTTTACGACATCCAATAAAATCGCTAAGTGAATCTACTTTAGAAAATGATTCATTGAAGCTAGCATTTCAATAGATTTTCAATTTGTGCAGTGAAAGAGTGCAGGAATTAGGGGTGAAGCGAGACCGCCATCAATACACCTTGCGGCCGAGACGTCTATTTGTCACAACTAGCTGAGCGGTCTAGCACTGGGTGCTGGGGATAAGACCGATCATTCGATACTTTATATTTTTATTTGTTTATTTTATAGTAACATTGTCAAAAATAGTAAAACAAAAAACTCAATTGCGTAAAACGATTATGTACATAATGATACCTATTGTATAATTTAACGCTTTTTATGTTTTCAACAAAATATCCAAGTAAAAGTAGGTACTATATATGTTAACAATGGTATATTTATTAGCTTTTATTTGATACTCATATTTTTATTTTTATTATTTATTTATATTTGGAAAAAATACAAAAATTGTGGTACAGACAACATAGTTCAGTAATATAATACACTAATCAGCAAAGTTTCCACTAATAACTAATACATATATAATTATATATTATCGCGATAATAAAATGTCGTAACATATTTTTCCCCTATTTGTAGGCACCATTTTTTTAATTATATAGCTCATGCCACTCTGCAAACTGAGATGATTCTAATGATATGTCATACTTCAAAATCCGTCAAGCAACATACGAAAAAACATCCACACACACATACATAACTTCGTTAACATTACCGCCTTCTGACACAGTCGGTAATAAAGACATTTTTCTTGATTATACTTAAATTAATATTATAATAACGGTTTTTACACTGTAAGATTTTTCCTATGTCATAAATGGTACCCATACACACAAAAACAAACATAAACACACGTAAACTCAGAATTGAAATCAAAATACATGATTCAGATATTTGTGTGGCGATTGAACCTGGCCATCGCTGTGTATCAGATAGGTACGGTTAACGCTCGTAATCGTAAAAAAAACTTAAATAACATTGGTAACATATTTGTTAAACATTAACAAATAAACTCTTATTTCACAGGAGAGCCAGGTAAAATAAATCAATGCTTTTTGTATATATCTTTTTGATAAAAATAGTAAAAATAATTAAAAAAAATGTATAAGTGTAGTTAAAGACCATTTTAATTCTAGGCCTTTTTGGATAAAACTGTACCTTTAACTTATTATTGCGATATTTATGCTATACGTGCTACGGGAGTTGTAGATAGTTACGAAATTCTATAGTTCGCTACGATTTAATCTACGATGTCGTCTACGAGCATGGACTAGGGGGCTACGATAATGTAAAACGAGGTTACCAACACACAAAATATCTAGTACGAATAGCTAGCTGGTCCCCGTGGGTGCACCCGAAGTACGTAAGAAAAAAATATACCGTGATGTTATATAGTCTATAGTCTTTCCCAATAAATATTCAACACAAAAGTATTTTTTCAATTTGAACCATTAATCCCTAAGATTAGCTCGTTCATCGAAACAAACTAGCTCTTCTGCTTTATAGCTTTATATTATTAAAGTATTTAGGTATTTATATTTGTAGTACCTTACAAAAAATGTGTTCAAAGTGAGAATTAATGCTATAAGGATTATCCGGCCAGTCAAATATCATTAAGCTACAAGCAGCTACGAATTAGATTTCGTAGCGGTTCGTAAGTCAATAAGATAATTATGATGAAAAACTGATTTTAATAACAATACATTTAAAGTTATGTTCGCGAGCTTCAGGCTGGCGAATGGCATGA
Organism: Cecropterus toxeus; assembly: GCA_018249875.1. Taxonomy (NCBI): domain Eukaryota; kingdom Metazoa; phylum Arthropoda; class Insecta; order Lepidoptera; family Hesperiidae; genus Cecropterus; species Cecropterus toxeus. The sequence continues at coordinate 9,042 of DWNE01003115.1, read as the reverse complement.
AACCGCACAAGACCGGAACCAGTGGCGAGTTCTCGTATCGGAGGCCAAGACTCACTTTGGGTCGCTGAGCCAGCGGAGTAAGTAAGTAAAGTTATATATTTTTCTATATTTATTCATATATATGTTTTTCTTTTATTTCGAGAAACTTAGAGCTAGGGTTTAGTGGACAATAATATTTATTTATTTATTTAGACGTACAAACAACATAGTATACTTAACATTTACATATATCAGTGATAAAGTGGGCTAATAAGTGTTCGGGCTCTAATTATTATACAACTGTAAAACAAAAAAAAAGTCGGTGGGAACATAAGTACCTAGGATCGTATTTTGAGATCGCATGTTAGTATTAACATACATTACAATATATTATGTCTATCAATCTTAAAAAATCGCTGAATCACTCACAGGTCACTGATTGGTGATAAAGAGATATATTGGTTCCTTGATATAATCTGATACATTAACCTACAAAGACAGGGAATAATACATGTTATGTCATGAATTAATACAGGTAACATTAAACAGAACATTTTCTCAGAAAAATAAAATAATATAAATGAGTTTGTAGAATCTCCGAATATGTAATATTGACGTAGACATTTTTCTATTCCATGTAACATTGTATTTTATACATCAAAGGAAACAAGTGTAAAAATAACGTTGAAAATGGCAATTTTTCCGCAGTATTTTCCTTTAGAAATGTTCATATAAATCCAATGTGCTTAGTCGCCTGTCTGCAGTCGCAACAAATGATAATTGACAGGCGTACCTTGCGGATTTACGAGCGTCGTGGAAAGCTGCAGGGTTAGTGCGAGCTAATAGGTATAGTCGTTAGAATTATTATATACTAAGTTTTTTGACGTTATTCCCAATAGTTCTAAGGTGGTAGAAGGACTTTAGTTTGACCAGGAAGGTACCATCCTGGTCTATTTCGGCCAAATCTATTTCTAGCGTAAGCAGTTTTTGCGTTTCGGTGGAAGGGTGTGGTTGCCGGCTCTCAATATGAGGCGACCATCTAAGTCCTCGGGAGTAGCAACGTAACTGTGATTGACTTTAGATAGATCTCCTGGTTTGCATGTGGTTGCTTACAAATTTCCGAGGGCGACACCACTTACCATCAGGTAGGCTGCATGCTCGTTAGATATTTTAATCTCATAGAAAATATCTTAGGGTTGTGATAAGAGTTCATTTGAATATGCTGTCGCACGAAGTCGAAAAAGTCCTGAATAATTTATTTAAATAAATTTTAGTATTCACACTTTAAACTTTAATTGAAGTTTTTCACTAGTTGTGTATTATTAGGTTCACACGCGTTTAAAAACATTGTAACGTAATTTAAAAATTTCAATAAGATTTGACAAAATATATGGATTTTGTAAAAAGTAAGAGTAAATGTTACCCCAACATTTTAAACAACGTTACCCCCAGTATTTAGTACATTTCGATACAATTTAAAACATATAGACAATCAGAGTAAATGTTAAAGTTTATAGATATTTCTGCTACTATTCAAACTTCCATTTTTTTGGAAATATACGCTAAGAGGACATACTGAATTTTTATTTCTATTACATGTATACGATGAAAAGTAAAAAAATACATGTCAAAATACACTAAAATAACGTAATTATGAAACAACACATACATATACAAGTGAATAAGTATTCAAACGGTAAACTGTCCTCCAAACGACATCAGATTTGGAATAAAAAACCAAAATTTTCTTATAGAGCAACAGACACGCAGGCAAACAGAAACCACAAGCTTACATCACAAAGTTAAAACCAGGTTTAAAACCCCGGCCGCGACCCTTGCCAAACCGCGCTATATAATAATTGGTTTGCGCAAGGGTTTGTTCGTCGTGCCGCTATTTATGACTCAATTACCGCGTGTAATTAAGGCGATGTTTCAACGAGATCTCAGCTTTGCCAAGATTGCATAAATAAATTTCAACTGAAGATTTCTCAACTTGTACGGTATTACGGGATGTTAGTGGTGAGGGTATGTCGTGGAATGTGAAACGTATTGTTTTGTTTCTTTCTTTTTATTTTTGTTTTATTTATTCAATATATTTTATTGCGCCACTATAAAAATAAAATACAATAGGCCAAACTTAATGACTTTTGGCATTCATTTTTAATGGTATTGTATGTTATATCTTAACTGACTACCATCCAAAGAAAGAGGTTATGTTTTTCTCTTTTTTTATTTTTTGTCTCCGAAGTCGAACCATAAATGATACTACCATCTGCGAAGAGGGTACTTATATATGAGTATGTTATAATATGTTCAAAATATGTAAATAATTGATTTAGGTATGCCAAGGCTATAACGTAATTTTACAGAACAAACAGTGAGAAATACTTATTTTTGCGGTCACCGTAGCGCTTCGACACGCAGTGGGTTCTGGGTATGATCCCCGGACTGACAGATATGAGAATGACGAGTTTAGATTTCTGTTCTGGTACACAAACACCCATAGTGTTTGTGTACTTATTCGTCTGTGTGTGTCTATAGTACCCACGACACAGGAGAAAATCCTAGTGTGTGGCAAGACTGTAGAAAGCGTGAAAGAGTGTATTTAGCTTTAAAACCTTTAATACGGTCACAAAATATTTATTTTATTATAATAGCGATTCAATTTGGCATTAAAATCCTATATTTTGAGAAGAAACTACTGCCCAGCAGAAAACTCCGTACCCAACGTTAAAATCAATTGATGATATGCACAACAAAAAATAATACATCCTTTCACAAAAGTACACACCAGTTTCAATTAAAAGCATATTCGTGTAGTATTTGCGCTCGCATAACATAAATTTTAAAATGACGCCGACATTGCCTGGCCGTTAATAACGGTCGAATCAAATGTAAACAGCGTGTGAAAACACGGTACCGTATACATGTTTGCATTCATAAATATCTTGTTTGGCGGTGAGCCCTTACTATTAGTTTCGACGACTGAGGTGTTCTGTTAAACGTGATACGTACGTAGTGATACGTAATGGGGAAATACCAGCGACACACCTATTTCTAGCGTGAAGTGGATTTTGCGTTTCGTTGGAAGGGTGTGGTTGCCGGCTCACTTATATATGAGACGACAACCTTAGTCCTCGGGAGTACCAATCTGTGATCGACTTCAGATGGAACCCCTGTTCTATATGAAGTTGCTTACAGATGTCCATGGGCAGTACCCACTTACCATCAGGTGGACTGCATGCTAGTTTGCTACTTCACTGTAATAATAACGTTATTTATCATTAAACCCCAATAAATCGAGATTTATTGTACTGTTTTTTTTTATAAATATAAAGTAGCAAACTAGCAAGCAGCTCACCTTATGGTAAATTGTTACTGCCGCCCATGGACATTTGCAAGCATCTTCATACATACGTACATATGTCTGCTACATTTGTCTACTATACTTGTCAATATGCATTAGCCAAGAATGCGTTACTGCCCTTTAGGGCAAAGTTGGAACGCCTCGAATAAGTATATTTCCCTTACCACACTCTTCAGACCAGAACACAGCAATGTATGTCATTGGTGTTATTAGGTTGAAATAGGTGTGGCGGTGGTGCTACCAAAGCCGAACCACAGAGCTCTAGCACGTTTTAAATATTTCAAATTTACCCCGATCTTACGCGATAGGTGGGACTAAGTAACAGTCACGTAAGTCGGAGTTTAATATATATTAATTAAGTTCAATTGAGACCGGAAGCTAAAGGAAATCACAATTAAGACGAAAGAAATATACCTTAGATCATACACATACATAAAAATACCAATCGAAACTACTTTGATGTAGAAGGCTTCATAAAGCAAACTAGTTGTATTATTCAAAGATTTTTCTCGGGCGAAGTTCCTCATATTATTGTAACATTCATTTTATTCCATGTTTTGTAATGTAAGTCAGGGTCAGCGTAAGTCGGAATAGCGTAAGTCAATACTACTGTATATTATATCGGAGAATGGTTTATTCAAGGTTTAGATTTGACTACATCAAATCTAAACCTTGAATAAACCATTCTCCAATCCCATGGTAGGGCCACTACGCCAGCCTGTTTGCTTTCTCCTGCTCCCCTGTTTCATAAATAGAACTATATGTTTTTATTTGCTTTGATTTTATTGATATCCTTTGATATCAGAGCGTTGCTTAATTGAGATGTCGGAAAAAACGCTTGGAAAAAAATGAACGTCGTAAAAAGGCGAGTTTGTTTTTGATTCGTTTCAACTCCATTTATCTACATGCGCGTGGAAATTTTTGATCGGAACGTTCATGGGATAGGAAACGTATAAAATAAAATCGTAAGGGAAAATTTAAAAGACTTTTAATAGAAAGTTCGTCCATAGATAATAATTTAATAGTAGGTATTTTTATAAGATTGAAGTAGTAAACGAGAATGCAGTCATCCTGATGGTAAGTGGTCACTGCCGCTCATGAACAAATGATCATCCAGTTCCTTATAAAATCGTCACAAATCTATCTGAAACAAAATTTTGTAAGGACAGAAGTAGAAAATTATCAAGTCATCGGAAGAAATAGCGGACCTATAAAATATCAACGTACTATCCCCGCTGCCAAATCACGATCCTTTAATGCTATTCTTTTAAGATAGTAGAACGCTATGACGTGTTATTAAACGATGCTCTGTCCTGTCGCAAAGAGTGCGGTAACGGAACCAAACGAATCCGAGGCGTTCCAACTTAGTCCTCAGGTATACTAACGCGTCTAGCCAACCCCAAGTATGACTAATCTTATCTGGGTTGATTACAGATGTCCAAGGACGGCAGTAGCCACTTATCATCAGGTGACCTGCATGAACGGTTACTATTTCAATTTATTAACAAGACATTTCTATACCGGTATTTACTAGACCAGTTTCTCTGATATTGTACGAAATATTCAATCCATTTCGACACTGTTTTTCCTCGAGGCAATAAATATAAGGCCCGCTGCGATATACGCGCCATAACGTTAATATGGCTGACCAGTTGACATCGGCGTTAGTTATACGCGAATTATTCTAGGACGAGTACATTATACTTCGTGTGGGGAGAATAGGAATACTTTTATATGGAGGCGGCATTTTACTTTGATTATGTTCATAATTTGCCTTCATTGTCAAAGGTTTTTACGTGGATCAGAAGAAGGGTAATTTTTTTTGGGGGATGTATGTTTGAATATACGTATGTCCATTTCTTTGGCACGCGCTACATCCCAAACGGCTTGACACGGTACAGGTGCGACAAGGAAAACATACATATCCGAGGCGTTCCAACTTTGTCCTCAGGATTTCAAGGCTGTAGCCCACTTCAGGTATTACTGATCTTATGACACATCAGAAAAAATATTTCCCCTAACACCCTTCTGATCAGAACACTGTAGCGCTTAACACTGGTATTAGACAGAAGTAGGCAGTGGTACCTCCAGCGTTTAACAAAGGAGATAGAACCCACTGTGGGTTCTCACTCCTTTGAATCTTACTATCAAGTTGACTGCATGCTCGTTTCCAACAGCAAAATTGTAGAGCAAATACATCCACTAGCCATCCATCAACCCTTCAAAGTTTATTGCTGGTTATAGGCCTCCCTTAGTAAGCGCCACTCTGACCGGTCCGGAGCCACCTGAATCCAGCAATTACCCGTCATCTTCTTCAACTCATCCGTCTACCTGGTCAGGAGCGATCTATACTCCTTTCACCCAGATGTGGTCTCCATTTGAAGACTAAGAAGAAAACACATGTACCGTATCCATTTCTCCCAAAAACATACTCTGCCAAAACGGACCAAATATGTAGATAGGTAGGAGATATGGCGGGAATAAAAATAGGGTTGGTGTGAACACCGCTTAAATCATCCCCTAAATTTATGGGGTCTGGTTTGGCCTCGCCCTTTGGTGGCGTTGCTTTATAGCACTGTTAAGATAAGAGGCTCTGCGATAAAAGTTTTTTGTGTGATTTTATACTGTGGATGTTGCAAATTACCGTCCGACCCCGTATAAGAAAGTTTTACCTGATGTCGGTCAATAGGTTACTAAGCTTGAAGTATATTTTACGATAAGCACAAGAGCATGTAGTATGTGTATATGTATTCAGTTACAAAGCGTGAGGAGAGGGGGAGAGCAGATAAAAGGCGTCATGGTCCCGGACGAGACTTTTAGGGAGCGACAGAAAATTTAGATTTGGCGATCCTGAGCCATCGGAATCCAGTGGTGATCTCCCGTCGTCTTCAGGAAATTAGTCTACCTTTTTAATAAGACTAAAGTAGCAAACGAGCATGCAGTCCACCTGATGGTAAGTGGTTACTACCTCCCGATAACAGATTCGTTACTACTCCCGAGGACTAAGATAATTGCCTCACATATAAGTGAGCCGCGACGGCTCTCTCTCTAACGCAAGAACAGATTTACACTAAGAAGTAACAGCATTGTCTAAACTAAAATCATTTTCTCGCCACACTATGAGAAAGAAGTAGGGATGTAGCTTGTCTTATCAAAACCTTTAACCGTGATTGTAGTATATCCGTAAAATATACGGTCTTTACCTAATCACCCAAATTAGATGCACGTATCACATCTTGTTTAGCACCCGCATTATTGGACTAAGGACGGGTGCACAACGTTCCCTCGTTACGAATATAAAGTAAGTACCGGAAATTTTATGAATATATACAGGATGTAAATGACAGCGTACCGAAAACTTAAATGGTAGATTTATGACACTAAATAAACAAAAATAACTCATAAATTTTTCTTGGAAATTATTTGTTCCCGAGTTGGTCATTTTTGAGCGCGCAGTGTATTGTGAACAGCGCGAGGTCATTGACCGAACGTCGAACAGCTGATAGCGAATTCATTACATTATTTTAACCTATTGCTGGTTTCGTGAAAATCAATGATAATATGAGTGTTTTTTTTAATATTCATGTTGCATTGTGCAGTAGTATTTAATTACTCCCAAAATCTGTAAAAAAAATGCATAAAAAATTGGAAAAACCGAGAAAAAAGCGATGAAAAATTCCAACTCCATGAAGACCAGAATCGTGTCAGTAATCCATATTTTTAATATTCGGTACGCTGTCATTTACACCCTGTATATTTTTTATCAATTTATTGTAAAAAAGAAACGCGCAATATACCTGATAGAAAGTGATTACTACCGACCCCGGACACATGTAATCAACTTATCTGCTTCACTCTAGAAATAGGCACGTCAGTTTACTTTCCCGTACGAACTACATTGGTTCTACCGTCTCATAAAATGATTATTAACATTTTATTTAACATTTACTGTTAGGGAATACGTAATAACTCACAGGGATACTTTGTTCTAGTTTTAAAGGCACCTAGGCGTTTCAGCTTAGTTCTTAACATAGCACAATGAATCTATAGGACTCCAATCAACCATTCTGGCGTTGTTCAGTCTAATGGCTTATAATAGTAAAAATGTTTAATTTGTAAATTATAATTATATAATAAATTATTATTACAGTTATATATAATATTATTATATGCGGTTCAGTGCCGTAATAATAATAAAACCATCAAGCATAACATAGGTGGCACCTCATAACATAGGTGACTCTTTGATACATAATATTATAACTATTTAAAACGATACAAGTAACATATAAGGTCAAAATATATTTATTCGTAACAATGTGAGTGTACCCACACCCTAAAAAAACCACAGGTTCCCAAAGATTAGTTCGTTGAGTGAAATTAAGGAGCGCGCCCAATTTTACCGGCCTATATTTATTGCGTTAATTAAGTATTAAGCTGAAGATTTATGAAGACCCCCGTAGACGCATGTATATATCCAAATGTTTGTACATATTAAGGAACGTGGTAGTAAATACTTATGATCTAGTGATTTGAACCTATCAAAATGGAGTCTTCGGTTCGAATCCAAGCACCTCCGATTCTTCAAAATACAGATTAAATATCAGTTAAAAAAAAGACAGACATGACAGGAGGTCAGTCCTGTCATGTCTGTCTTTTCTCATGCAAGTAGAATTTAAAAAAATAACGTTTGAAGGTATGTACATATTTACTCAGTATATATATAGCTCATGAAAAGTATTGGGTGACGATGACACGAGTACCATGATTTTTCTTCACCCTAAAAGTGCTTAACGCGCCAATGACTTACAGAAAAAGATTTTGTATTAGCATCATAGATAATGGTAAACAGTTTGAATTAAAATTAAGCAACATCCAAAGATCGTTAGCTGAATGGTGGCGAAAGCGAGCTGGTATTTTTTATACGCCTTTAAGTGTTTTGAAGAACGTGTTGCCTTATGTCCTAGTTATACTGTTTAATATAATTTATTAACCTTTGTTATTTGCCTAATAAACAGCTTGAAAATACTTAGACTGACACCACTGATCAGTGAATTCATGATTTAAACGGACAATAACTGAGGAATGTCCTTCCATACTGCTCATCCGAGCAAAAGCTCTTCCATGGACATTTTCCAAAAGACATTTTTCAGCAATTGTCATATTGCGGGCGCTAATAATATGTATAATGCCGGCGCCGGACATGTGCTCACAAAGTGATCAAATAGGTGTTCACATGTATGGCACGGGCATTTGATACTATTGTCACATATTTGATCGTTTAAGTGCGATTTACCGTTTCGTGTCGCTTTTTAACGCACATCAAAGGGATAAAAGTCCAAATGTTTGTATGCCTGCCACACTTGCTCGTAGCTCAGTCAGTACGCGAGCGTAGAAGCGAGCCGCGGAAAGCTGTTGTGCGTTAACAACCAAACAAACTAACGATGGAGTGGAGTATTGAGACCGATATCGACCGATATAATTTGTAAAGTTGATACAAGAAGAGCTAGACATAAGATCCGAAACCTAAATGGCCTAAAAATCGAAATAGCTTAAACGACGCCTGGATCCGAATTAGACATAACTTTCCAAATGTTTACCTTGGTTGCAACACTTGGTTGCAATGAATAAAAATTGCACCTACATTAACCGCACTGCATATGCCAATTAGTCAAGTCTTAATTTTAAGTATTTTG
>DWNE01003114.1:0-17339 GCA_018249875.1 Cecropterus toxeus | reverse complement strand
GTGTCGTGGGTGCCATGGACACACAAAGACGAATACACAAACACCCAGACCCAGAACAAAAATCTAAACTCATCATTTAGTTGCCTTTCTGGCCGGGGATCAAACCCGGTACCCACTGCGCGTTAGATCGAGACAGATGTCAAAGTAGAAGTATATGGACGGCGATAAAATGATGTTAAGCAACCGATTTGTATTCCAAGTATTCTTTATTCTAAGATCTCTTATAGAAATAATGTACGCAAATTGCTCAATATCGCATATAATAATATGTCTGCCGCTATTGTCTTAACGGAATATATTTAAGCTTCACTCGTACAAATTGAGCTATCCTTCAGATTATTTATATAAGGGCCGTGTGTAGTATACGTTATGATAATAATAATTGCTTTCCTTTCCATTTTTATATCACTGAAATAGCCACCAGCATGCAATCAACCCGATAGTAAGCGGTTACTGCTGTCCACGGACAATGGACAAAGTAATTCGGCAATCACACTCTTCTACCAAACTCAACAAATTTCATAGAGCTTGCTTCAAAATTGGCGAAGTAAGAAAGTAAACTTTTAACGCCTATTTAAACTTTAGGGGTTGAGTTTCTAAAAATCCTTCTTTATCGCTCACTTGTACCATGAAAGAAACCCTTGTACCAAATTTTAGGGTTCTAGATACAGTAGTTTCGGCTGTGCATTGATATACATATAAGTCAGTGAGTCGGAATTGCCTTTTATATATAGATTTTTACTAAATACATAGTAGTAATATTTATGCAATGAATTTGTATCTTTGTTATTTGTTATCTCATAGTTTTCATGATGTCTGTGGCTCTTTAGCATCGAAACAATTCATCGCTTATCGTCATTAGTAGGATATATTCGTTACACAATTTATTTCGCTTTTTACATGTAATTCGGAGGCCTGTTACGGAACCGCAATTTTCTTTCGAGTAATTTATGATAAATGTAAGCGTCTGTGCACTGAATAATAAATAGTACGAATAATAATGTATGTAAAGTTACTTGAAATTTATTTCTGACTGTATTACGAGTATTTTCGTGTACAACATGTTATTCTAACTATTGTATCACTGCTGGGGACGAGAAGTTTTCAAATTAATGGGGTTCAGGTCATAGTCTAGCCTTCTTAGCAAAGTATGAAAGAGAGCCAAAAGGATAAAAAATAGTAAAAAAAGGCAATTGTAGGTCTGCGGTAGTCTACATAACTTTTTCAGATCAAGCTTTCGGGTTTCCTCTACACAATTTAATAGATGTGACAGTATTTTTTTTTATTAAACATATAGCTTACAGAAATTTAAAATGCTTTCACAGGATTTGAACCTCAAATCTCCAAAATAGGCAGGATAAATTCTAACTAGGCTATCGTAACTAATCAGTCTAAGGAGACATTTTCCCAATGCTTAATTCGAGCAAAATAGGATAAAGAAAATTACATTATTTACTGTATGTTTAAACTTTAATAACGATGTAATAAATGTTGGTTGTTTAAAGTTGCTCACTCAAAACAATTACGCGAAGGCAAGGTAAGATCATTCCGTATTAAACAAATATGTACATTGTACATACATCTTTATAAGAAGATAAACTAAGACGTTATTTTATATGATGTTTCAAATTTAACATAAAGAAATTATTAAATTTCTGTAATCTTGTATTTAATTTTTGATTGGATATATTGATATATATATAATTTTTGATTGGATACATTTGGGCAAACTTATTTATTTGGAAATTAGATCACAACATAGACATTTTGACACAAATATTATTTTATAGGAACTGTCATTTATGGGCCATAAATATGTATGGCCCAGAAAACGGTTTAAGTTCTTTATGAAATAATTAAAGAAATATAAACTAAACATATTTCTACACGCTTCACTGCCTATATTTATACCACATAGTGAAGGGTAGAAGCAAATATATAATGTTAAAAAATACACAGATAAGTGTCCAGTTGACTCAGTTTTAGTGAACGTTAATATTCATGACCGCAAAGGCTCTTTGAAGTAAGAGAGAAATTCTGGCTGTTTTGGCTCAAATTTCTCGGGCACCATCCCCGCTTGAGGAATTTAAGCCGTTTACAGTATTAATCTTTTCGGCGTCTCCTCCAAAGTTTAATTAAAAGTTATTATGGCATAAATAAACGAAATTACTTCCTGTGAATTGTTCTCCCTGTTTGTGATTATCGATTTTTTAAGTAACAAAGGAATAAACTAAGAGTGGTTTTCAAATTGGGTCTCCCAATATTGTGGTTAAAAGTTGCTAGCTCCGACATGCATTGATTTTTCAAAATTATATATGTTAAATTATGTATGTTAAATATTAATTTTATCACTTGCTTTAGCAGTGAAGACGAAACTTTCACGACTACAAGTTTTTTGAAATAAAATTGACGGGCTAAGCTGGTGGTCTTTGGCCTAAGCAGCATTCACTCTGAGAAAAGGTCTATGTCCAGCTGTGGGCTAATAATGAGTTGACAAGACAAAAAGATCAAACCGTCCATCTGATAACAAGTCGATTATAGATGGGTCATTACCCTTAAAGATTAAGGGTTCATGTCTATCTATATACATCTAACGTGCCAGACATAGGCCGAGGTAAACAAAATCTATATTTTATACAACATAGGCATGCACATAGGTATATGTTCATACACGAAGTATAGAAAAATATTATGTTGTGGGTGACGGCCGTTTCTAAAACTTTCTATATCTGTAGACATAATGAAGCTTAATTTCTGATGTATCGTTTTACTTACTCTGCATTATCATACCCTTGGTTAAGCGCAAACACTGTCACAAAACATAAAAGGCACGCTGGACACATATTACTTAAATCTATTTATTTATTTAAACTTTACAAATCTGACAGTACAGGAACCAAGGCGGAACGGTTAAAAAAATATTTGCCAACTAACCCTAGAAACTCAAGAGCAATAAAAAGAAAACACCGATTAACATAATTATATAATTTACATAATTATACTATTTACATGATCGTACGTTATTTTATTTAAGTAGTAAACGAGCATGAATCCAGTCTAAGAGTCTTAAACATTTAGTATTAATTTGACCGAAGAGAAAAATCGGGTCCTATTTTGTAAGCGCTAAGTTTTTGTTCCCCCTATATTTTATGATTACAGTAAATATCTAAAATTAGAAAAATTGTTAAAAACATTACAACAAAAATCCGACTGCATAAAACGAAATTTAATTAAAGGCTTATATGAGTTTTGACAAATTAGTCACGTAAAGTATAGATCTATTTACTAGCTTTAATTTGATACCCATATTGTGGTAATAGAAAAAATCCCCCCCCCCCCCTCTTTTCCTCTATTTCCAGACGCCATTTTTTTAATTATATAGCATATGTCACTATGCAAATTGAGACGATACTAATGATGTGTCATACGTCACAATCCGTCAAGCCGCTTGGGCTGTAGCGCGTGCCAAAGAAATGGACATACAAACAAACATACATACATACATACGCTCGAAAAACATTACCCTCTGACGCAGTCGGTTAATAAAATATAGTATAATAGTATATTAATAAATAACTTTTTCTTAGCTCTAAATAATAAAAATAAACTCAATATAAACTTTTCTTCCCATAATCGTTACGTAGAATACAAACAGGTTTTCGCAATTAACAGCCGGAAAGTAGTTAGTTGCGATAGCGCCAATACCTACAGTGTTAACTGTTTCGCGATAAAGTTTAGTTCTTTGCCCGTTTATTGGATAAGTTTGAGATCATTTACTGTTATAATAACAAGCGAGGCTTTTGCTGTCATAAAAGTGCATTTAATTAATGGTTGCCTACACTTTTTTCTTTAGGATCATATATTTTATGCTTTTATAACATCAGTTAGGTTAATTTACTATTTAACTAAGTATTGTGTGGTAACAATGCATCTAAGACTTTACGATAGGCCTCATGTAATGTCGAGTACCTTATCTCTACATAATGTTTACTTTTGTTATAAATAGGATGTTCACTTTGAGCAACCATCACAAAGATTAAACTACTAAAATTAGAACCATGGAATATTATTAAGAATTTCGTTTCATCGTAGAAACCCACTAAGAAAGGATTGTTTTATATTCTCTCGCTAATAGGGTCAGAATAGGTGTAAATGCTTGCAATAGATTGTACGACGTTGCAGAAAACAGCTAATGTAATTTAATGTAAAAATAATATTAAATACCCATTTTTAACCTAAAACGATTAAGTGTTCTACAATAACTAAAAAAACATTGCTATATTTAATTATTTTTAATTCATTTTATTATTCCCTATTACAATTCTCTAATTTAATACTCGTATATTTAAAAGTAAAACATACCTTCTTTGTACCTGCAACAAATCGAAAAACTAATCCCGGAAAAGCAATTGTGTCGATCCGGAGAACAGTAATTTAAGTTGGAGCCAAAGTGCAATCACACGAGTTCAAGATGTTTGATTTGAGCGCGTCGTTAAATGACGCAATCGAACCATTTATGTTATTTGCAGTCTAGCGGGTCCAAAGAAAACCGCTTATCTTGTTTGTAACTGCAACTTAAAATAAGGGTAGTTTTACTAGAATGTTTTGGATAAGGAAACTAGAAAAACAAGAGTTACTAGACGATGAAATGACAAGTTATACTACTAGAAGCATAAAAATCATTAAAATGCAAAGCCTATTGACATATTACCTACTTTCATTTCCTAATTTATTCAGGGTTAAAATCGAAAGTAATGCTGGAAATTTGATTTTGATCTTAATAATTTATTTGTGGACGTAGAAATATATTTATTAAATTGCCACTAATATGTTACGATTATACACAAATTCAGGACCAAGTAGGCGTTTTAATAAAAAATCACTATAAAATTAACTTACTGTTGAGAAGGAATGAAAAAACAGAGCTTAAGGCGTTTAATTTTTACATGTCATTAAATGACGCAATCGAATGATTTATGTTACTGCACTTCAGTGAGTTCGGAAGGAAACTGTGGTTATCTTTGTTTGTTATCATTGTAATGCAGAGTAGAATAGTTTCACTGAAACTCCCTGAGGTGATTAAAGATGAGTTCTATTCTAAAATCTAGGAGCGTTACCAAGAGGCGTAACCTTTTGAGGCTTATTGCAAATATTCCCTAAGGATACTTAAGTTATCCTTGTATTTTAATTACTGTTTCAATAAAAATATAATGTAAGTATCAAGAACATTATAGATTTTACTGAGAGGCCGAGGAACGTTATCTAAAGGAGTCTTCAGATGACAACTTCTAATATAATTCCAGAGTATATTAAAATTAAGTTAAATATATAAGTAGGCATATAATACGCACTTATGCCGCGGAAATTTGATTTTAAGGAGTATTTCACTCCAAGCCAAGTTCTTCCGTAAATATAGATCAATTCTTTTCCTCAAGCAAGTGAGCGAAGATTCTACAGGTCAAGTTATATATATTTGTTTAATCACCATACTTTACAAGTCTTTGAATCAATTATTTGATAATTACTTGGTGAAAGCTTGCTGCTTTTGACGACTAAGATAGTCGCCTCTTATGAAAATGAGCCAGCATCCAAACCCATCTGAAACGCTCACCAGAAGTAGATTTAGATCTATGTAGATGTAGATGAAGTTAAAATGAATTAAAGGATGGGACGTACTTAAAGAAGAACTTTAGTGTGAGCTAGTGCTTAGATCGATAGATAGATAGATTAGCGATAGATAGATAGATTAGCGTCGGAATCAAACGATTTGCGCTAACAACATTTATAACTCCACAGGGACTTGCGGCTGTTTGTAATCACTATAACCTAGTTCAGATCTAGACATTTTTGATGCACGTAACGCATAAAGTGTTAGTGCTTCATTTTCATATTAGATTATAGAAATATATAATACGAAAAGCGAATTTGATTATACAAATGCGCAAGAATTACTAGAAAATGAAGTATTTGTACTTCAAATTATTTCAAGAGTATAAGTTTGTTAGTAATCATTTTGCAACACTTTTTTTTATTTTGTAACTCGCCTGTTATTGTAGGACCTAGTAATAAAATTTATAGGTGTGCTGACTATTAAATTAAGCCTATTTATGATCAAAATTACTCACTTGGCTCAATTTTACGTGAGGCTACCATCATTTTCCTCAGAAGAAGCGAGATATGTAATTGATTAAAAAAAAGAAACATTTGTTAAATTTGGAAGTTGCTTACTTATATCAATGGGGAGAGCAAACATTTACCATCTGGTGCATGCTTGGTGACTTCCTCAATCACGTCAAAAATGTTTTGAAATAACTCATTTTATTGTAAGCATAAATAAATATATTTCAAGTCTTGATACGATTTAAATTCCTTATAGCAGTCATTCGTTTAATTTATCATATATTTATTAGAATATAAAATTTCTCACTTAAAAGTTCATTTATAATAACTAGAATTCTAACTCTAAAAAACACGTCAGTGTTGTCATATAATATGAAAATAAAGAAATAAAACTAAATCACCAAACGCAACGAAGAAATCACACCATAAAATACTTTAAACTATTTGAGCACCGTCTGCGTCGCCTTTTATTTCATTGGTAAAGATCAATTGCGCAAATAAAACTCTTCTGCGGGATATTTCAGTTAAAGATAATCTTGTTATGACCCACGGGACTTATTTAACCGAGACCGGTTGAAGCGAGTTAAGTTGAGTATCAAAACCCCAGTGAGTAATAAGAGTCACAGTAAAAGAGTAATGCAAAAAATCTTATCAGTTTATTTTAAATCATCTGCGCCATAGTTCCTATTTACTGACTTCTGACGCTTTTTGTATCATTTTTTTCTTAAAGATTTTTTTTATATCTTTTAAGCAACGTTGTGCATCTGATGAAGGTAATTCAGCCTCACCTTATTTTAGCGTAACCAGTTCTTACGTTTTGGTGGAAGTAGATATCGGCTATATTACATATGCATCCCACAATGGATCTGGTCTCTCAATCATGGATCCGAGGTTCGAATCCTACTTATTTTCCTAAAATGATGTGCGTATTCGGCGAAGGAAAACATCGTGAAAAAACCTGCACAACTGAGAGTTCTCTAAAAAGAGTTCGCAAAGATGTGTAAAGTCTACCAATTCGCTCTTGGCCAGCGTTGTGGACTATGGCTTAAAACTCTCACATTCTCAGAGAAGACCCGTGCCTACCAATGGGACAATAATGGGTTGACGACGATATAATCTCACAATGAATGAATAGAATTGAGAATAATCTACCAAATGAAAACTGCTACTAATTTAAGATAAGCAACGTATTGTTATTTAACGTACATCCAATAAATAATGTTTATATTATCTTTGTTTATTTGTTGTCGCAGTAGAGAGAGTCAGTAAATCTGAAAGGCTTTAAGATTCCCGATCGTAAAGAAGCGGGATTGAATGAGGTTTTTTAAGAGATACTTTGTTTCCTCTTCAATTTATGCCATCATCATGCCGCATTGCTTTTCAGAAAACAACTTTTTAATTTACGAAGAGATGTTAAAATATCGTCTGCTTTGATCACAAGTTTATTTATCTTTATGTAAAAATAAATACGTTGCAAATATATGAAAATAAAAAAATAAAAAATGGGTTGAAACATCATAAGAGTTGCTTCATATAAAAGTTACTTTGCATTATTAAGAAAATAATTAACGAAGTTTATTACTAATCGTTAATTAATTATTAATTAACGATTAATAATAAACGAAGTGCCTATTGACGAAACGAAATAAAATAAAGTATTTAATTAAACTTATTTATATTCTTAACAAACCCATTATAACATTTATTTTATTAGATAAAGTGTAAAGTGTGTGTAGGTTTTCAGGGTTTTTAATATAATTATTTTTATAGGCCTACGACGATACTTGCAATTCTCGTTAAAAACTTCTGCCTTAATATAGGAGCGATGTTAAGACAACAAGACACATAATTATATAAAAGCCCTGAAAGTCATAACCTTTTGGAACAGCCTCATCGTTAATATCTCGTTATTAAATATTACTCTATAAACAAAAGTTATGGCACTTTATCTTTAACTAAAGCATAAAACGTTTAACACAAGGATTCTGGTGGAACGACCAATAATTCAACGGCGCATAAACTCTGCCTAATCATCCCTGAACGTTTGATAAATGGAGACTGCTTTCTTTTCTTGAACGTTAGAAACTGAACGTTAAATTTCAAGGATTCGATATTAACTGATCTGAACAGATGTCTACTGGTAATAATAATCGTTGATCATTTGCGAATAAAATATCTTAACGTTTTCTAATCTCTCGAGAAAATTCACATTTCACAATATTCCTGGTATATTTTATGGTTTTGCCAATTCACGCCCATATTTATTATCCACACCGCACGGCGGCAATATAACGTAAGCATAGCAGTCCTTTGTAAATAGCATTGCTTCTATTTCTTGTAAATTTGCTGTGGTAACTACAAAAACGTGTCTTTATGACAGAGAGGTCGGCCTTTCATATGTGGTATCACTTGTAATTGCGTTGTGGTTGCGAATAGTTAGCAGTCAATATCGTCCACACTATTGATTCGGACGGCAGAATGTGGTCCGCCTAAACAAAATTATGCATATTCATTCAAAATCGCACTCAGTTATCGTTGTACTGTTAGTTTTGTGTAGTTTGGTATAATTTATCATCAACTTTAATAGAAATTATATGTTATCGTATATTGTGTGTATGTGTGGATTTGTTTACATTAAGTGTTAAATAAAATATCAATAAGAAGCCATATTTACATTTATGTAATGCGTGCAATTCTTATCATTATATTGAAAAAAAATGGCATGGATACATAGCAAAGTACACCCACAATACGCCTATTACACAAAAGCAAAGTAAAACGTCTCTAATGGCACCAGTATCACATGCCACAAAAAGTAACAAACTAACACCACATCAAGGAAAAAAGATGAAAGAAGGGAAAAAACGCAGGAAGGAAAACATGCCGTCTTCTAAGACATGTATTCGAGCGAAAGGGGAAATGCTATGGTGAACCCATTATACCTCCAGAGAGCCGGGATGTGTGCTGCCGGAAAATTGCAATCCTTACTCATCGAGGACCGGCCGTGAGATTTATACCGAAAGATAGATTTTTATCTCTTCTTAGGTTATTAGGATGAAGCTTGTTATAATATTTTTGGGTTCTATCTGATCGTGGATACATTCCTTGTAATTGGGTGTGAAGATATATTTTATGTGAGAATTACGGAAAATCTTTCTCTATTTTGTTAGATATTCTTTATTTGGGAAAATATGGCTGTAATGTATTATTTATTTATTTATACTTAACAAAAATGTGACAAATTTTAATGAAATAACATAAAATTAATTCTAAAGCTAATTAATACATATATATTATAGTTGTAAGTGGTAACTATAAAATCTAGGAATAGTTAAACACCATTTATACAAACATTCGTAACCCTAAAGTCAAGTTAATAATTTGTCTTCAACCGACTAGAAGCTATGTCATTAATTTCATTTCCCACATAATGAAGTGATGTGTGCGACCCATTACCCGGTCTTCGAATAAGAAGAAAAACATCTAAGAGGAATTGAGAACATTTATCTTTAATTGACGTGTTAATGGAATTAAAGCTTTCATTTATTATTATAAACGTCAGGTACATTTAGTTATATATTAGGTTATATATTAGGGTTTCGTAACCAAAAGTTAAAAACGGAACCCTATTATTGAAACTCCGCTGTCCGTCTGTCTGTCACCAAGCTGTATCGCATGAACCATGATAGCTGGACAGTTGAATTTTTTTACAAATGATGTATGACTGCCATTATAACAACAAATCCTCCTCGTCAACCTATTATTTTTTCCCCTGCTGGCCACGGATCTTCTCTCAGAATGAGAAAATATTTTAGGCCATGGTCCACCGCGATGGCGAAGAGCGAATTGGTAAACTTCACACATCTTTGAGAACTCTTTTTTTTAGAGAATCCTCAGTCGTGCAGGTTTCCTCACGATGTTTTCCTTGGCCTTCACAACAAATACTGAATATTAATATTTAAAAACATGAATACTATATACTATTTCCAGCTCAATATTATGTCTTCTTATTATACCACTGAAATGTTGAGCATTATATCAAATTTAAACTTTCCTCTTCTTAGTTCTTTATAAAGTCCAACAGTCCACATATAAAATGTTCGATCAACGCCGGATCGACGTGTCCCGGTTCAGTGCACACTTTGTGTCGGGATCGTTTTCTAAGTGAGCGTATTGCAATGTGCAATAAATTCCTCTTTACTAAAGCCATATCGGCATGACACACGAGTCATGTAAAGAACACTAGTAAATATTTATTTATTTATTTATTATTTCAGTTACACCAACAAAATGAACACTAATAATACATATACAATTAATACAATTATTTAAATTAAGTCTAAGTGTCATCTCAATTAGAGGTGCAAACAACATGAAATAATATTTAGCGCTAACATACTTAAGAGAAAAAATATTGTAAATTATGCTGTAAATATACAAGAATAGCTCTTTTTATTTAAGAGATAAAATATCAGTGATATATTTAGCACCATGATAATGATAAAACTGTACTAATCAAAGAAAATACACCTTTCATAGTCGTAGCCTCACCCTTCTGTCACTAACACACATAACGACGAATACTAAATCTCTAGGACTCAGAAAATTTAAATTTATAGTTTCAATAACTAGAAATCAGAAAACCTGCGGCACACTTGATAGAACTCTAAAAGACTTTTCAAAGTTTTGTAACGTCAATTTGCACTTAGCCGGCGCGGTGGACTCAGAACCCTCTTATTCTGCGAGAAGACCCGAGCTCAACAGTGAGACAATAATTAGTTTACGATGATGAATAAACAAATACCCTTATCGGTTGTTAAGATACTTGACATATCACTACGTGTGACAGTTAATTATATCGAAGTAAACTTTAAAATAAATCTCTATATAAAATGTTCGATCAATGTCGGAACTATCCTCCGGTTCAGTGCACATTTTGTGCCGAGATTCTCTTCAAAGTGGATGTATTGCAAAGTGCAGTAAATTCTTGTACACTTAGGTCAAGCTACACGCAAATCAGTAAACAATAAATGATACTTCGTATTTTTAATGTTCATTATAAACATAACTTAAAAAATAAACACAAACCGTTTTAAAATACAGTCTGACAGGGGGTCACGGGTTCGATCCCCGGGAAGATAGACAACTGAATGTTGAATTTAGAATTCTGTTCTGAATCTGAGTGTTTCATATGCGTTTTTGTATGTATGTACATGATACCCATGATATAGGAGGAAATCCTAATGTGGAACTATGAGTGTAGAAAGCGTTAATATATAATCGTTTATATAGTACGGTTGACATGATAGCCTATAGATATCAATCCACCTATCTATTCATCTAACATGCCTTTTAAGGTATACTTAGCTGAGCTATATTTGGGTGCAACCCCAATTAAATTCTATTACAAATACCTGCCCACCACTACTGATAATATGGGACTCTCCCTATAATTGGAGAAGACCTGAAACTTACTCCACCACACTGTTCTAATGGCAATTAGTGGAATAGATATATATCTGCTAAATATATTATAAAATTAATAAATAAACGTTTTCTACACTCATAGCCCCACAGTGGGATTTTCATGTGTCGTGGGTGCCATAGAAACACAAGACGAATACAAAAATACCCAGACCCATAACAGGAATGTAAACTCATCATTCACATTTCTGTCTGGACGGGAACCTAACCCGGGACCCACTGCGCGTCAAACCGGTATGGTGACCGCTCTGCCACGCGGGTCCATTAATCACGTGATGTTATTTTTTTGCATTTTACCGAAAAAATAAATACATGTGATATATTATTACACCCCTCTCCCCCTTGTGAAAATTCCTAATTTTTTTTATATCCCCCTCCCCCCTTTTTGAGCCTAACGTGATAAATGGACAGCACCTATCTAATCGAACCCGGCGTATCAAATGGCAGCATGGTGACCGCTCGACCACTGGGGTCGTCATATATATTAGGTATGAACAAGTGTGGCAAGAGTGCCCTAAAAGTTAGATACAACCTTTACTTCTATCATTTTCAAAACATTTAGTAAAGCGTAGAATAGTTATTGAAAATACATGAAATCATATTTTTATTATTACAACGGCCATTAAAAACAAAAAGGGACATGCTAAAGAGGCATATTTTGTCGATTGTGATATTTTAATTGACCATATACAAAATACAAACATTTTGAAAGCACTTTAAATATCCATTCAACGATAAATCAGATTGACGCCTACAATGTAAAGCGTTTGTTTTTATTCAAACGGCATGTTTTATAGTACAGGATAATAATAATAAATTATTGTGTACACACAAGGGGAGTGAACCGGACGCTGGATTTTATCTCCGACCTGACCCAGTTGCACTAGGGTTGTGAAATCATGAAAAAGTATTCAAAAGTCATTGCAAAAATTTTAATTAGGGTTATTAGGTATGTCGTAGGGTTTGGGTTTTGTATATTTTTATGAATTTCACCAAACTGTATGTATTCTACAAATCTCTATTAACTCTTAAATATGATTTTTCTTATCAGTGTTTTCAGTTAACCGTAAAAAATAAAACTTTACTTGCAATAAACTATCGAATTACGTTCCATTTATTGTCAGGTCATCAAGAATTATCATAGATCTCTGTAGAAAAATTTGCGCATACTTACCATCTGCTTTATATATGCTCTATGCACAATTTTAAGGATTTAAAGATATTAAGGAATACTCCAACACACAGCTCTAATGCTTACAAAACAATAGTAACGTAGTTTAGTAAGATAAAGTTAAATACTACAGTAATCCAGTTTATCTTCTCTAAGTCGTTTTAGTTTAAATCAATTACAAATCATATAACGGAACCCTTACTTGTAGTTAATTCCCACATTAATTAATATATAAACTTTCCTTTACACAACCCTCATATCGAGATGTTGTATTAAAAGTGTAGTCTCCTGAGTTTACTACGGGCACCAACTATGCAATTACACCCTACATAGTAGTTATACTAAAATCTTGACTGCGTTTTCATGATATTTGCATACGTCGCTTAATAAGTTGTACTCTAGTGTGGTTTTACTTCATAATCTCTTAAATATAAATGCCTTAAACAGGAAATTATATTTAAAGCTTTTACATACGACATGAAGTTATAATAATATTAAATAAGATTATAACATAATTTTTGATGTTATAATCTTATTTAAGATTATACCAAACTAAACGTTTTTATTTAAATCAACATCAAATTTTCCACTGGAAAATTAGCGTCAGAAAGTTACCAGATAACTCCCTAAAATTTAGGCTGAAGTAGA
Source organism: Cecropterus toxeus (assembly GCA_018249875.1). Classification (NCBI taxonomy): domain Eukaryota; kingdom Metazoa; phylum Arthropoda; class Insecta; order Lepidoptera; family Hesperiidae; genus Cecropterus; species Cecropterus toxeus. The sequence goes on along the minus strand of DWNE01003114.1, from coordinate 3,916 downwards.
AAAAACTGTATTACAGGCGACGTTCTACATTGCGTCTAGTAGGAAATTCGACGTCCGATAGAATGTTAATTAAACACGAGGGTATAAAAAACAGAAACTTATATTTACTATTCATAAAAATGTAGGTTATGTTAACAAGCAAACATAGCTGGGGATTTATTTCTGAACTCATTTATTCATACGTAAGCTAGTTTTGGATATCTGACGTTATATTCGCTACATCAATAGTTTTGGCGTCAATAATTAAAACAAAATTCGAAACGAGAACACGATAAAATCCCGTAGTGCCAAATAAACGGATGATATAGGCCAGTAGGTCAAGTTCGTTAAAAGAGGGTTCAAATAAGGGGCTCGCGCCTCAGGAAATGAGTAGAGAGTGGCCAGTTTCACGAGAAAATCATTACTCCTCAATGAAACCGAAGAAACGAATAACATCCCGATGTTTTACAAAGAAAGTAAATTGATTTGATTTGTTTTATTGAGTGCCGACTTGAAGAACAATTGCGACGTGGGAATTTCTCATTGATTTTGTATAAGTATTGGATAGTATGAGTGCGTTTGCTTTCGATTTTGATTCGATTTTTATATTCAAGAATCTATCTATATCCGCAATATTATGATAAAAAATAGGCATCTTCCAATTATTTAGCTCACTTTTTAAATCATTCCAGTGTAAAGTCGCAACTAAGATAACCTTAGTTCGGAAACGAGAGACACTATCGTATTTATCGTAAATCAATCAAGTAAGATTTCATAACGTAACTTTCAATCTCAAATACTTAAAATTGCTATGTTGTAGACGTCATCGCATTTGCGTTATATTGTCGCAGATCAACTTATTCACGCAAGATTACTTTCAATCACTAAATAGAAAAAAAACATTTGTCGTAAATCTCATCGTATCGGTATTGTCGTGTCGTAGATCATAGCATGACAAAGACATCGAGATCTTTCATTTGAAAATGATTTGTCTTTTATCATGTTCCAGTTCTAAGTCAAACAAGCAATATATAAGCCAGTGGAGTTGATGCTTGCTTTAAAATACATAATATTGGTAAAAAGCCTTTGTTTATCAGATAAATTAGATGTATAAGAATTGGTTTATGATCGTTCATCACTTATTACTTACATTATTAATAAATAATTGTTTATATAATGCGACAATACGTGGCGTTATATTCAGTTAATATAGATTTTATTATATTAAAAAGAAATAGAAATACTATTTTTTTTGTCGAGCTGGTTATATTTCCAAGTCCTAGTACTATTAGTAATAAAATAAACAGCTATGTTACTTTTATTGTTTCTATTAACATATAGATAGCAACTCTCATAGATCAGTTTCATTGTCTATCGTAAAACAGTATTGCATCCGAGTAACCGTTTTAAAACTTTATTTTACGAAGCGTTAAACTATATTGCAATACTTATAGATTCTTCATGGATAGTATCGTTTATTTAATCTAGGTAAAACATGGTTATTTCTTAAAGACCAAAATACTTACATAAAAGTTATTTGAGGGATATTTTTCATTACAGTACGCAACTAGCAAAACGAATTTGCTTTACTATATTCAAATGTCTTCGAAGAGTTAAGAAACATGTTAACCTTATTTTAAAATATATTATGAATATAAATATGCATAGGTTTATTAAATTTATTACACTACCATGTTATCAAAATATAATTGTATTCGGTGCGAAAAAATACACAACCATATTCGGATGCTTACAATTTTTGTAAACATGTAACATTAGCAAAAACTCGAGCACCCATTTATTCCACTCAAACAGCGGACTGACGCAGATTTATCCTAATAACTCAAATGACTCGTTTTCAACGCTCATAAATATCATGCGAGATGGGTTGATGTGTTGTTAGCTTTTAAATTCGCGTTCAGCAAAAATGCGGAAACGCTGCAAAAAGCACTGCGGTTTATGTACATTGGCATTAGCTGCGAAATTTGCATAGCGATTTCATTGTAAGCGTAATCCCTTGATAATTGTAATGAACGGACCTATTAACGAAACACAAATTCATGAACATTTATCAAGGCATAAGTTAAAATATTTATATTCATGTTTGGATTTAGTTTAGACTTTGTAGTTCTTTGTGCTTCTTCCCAATATTAACAACATTAAGCTATTCTGTATTCTAGTTTAAAGGATGTGGTTTGGACGATGTATATACGTTTTGAGGCTCTGGTTGGATTCAAGTCCATCCATTTTATTTGAAGTTGATCACATGTCTTCATAGGCGGCCATGGCCATTTGCATTCAGGTAATCTATATGCTCGTAAGAATTTATTAATAATCAATTTACTGTCTGAAAACCAATTAGTCACTTGTTTCCACTGGACTTTTTAAACATAACTAGTGTGTAATACATACAACATAATAACGCTTTAACCCACAAGTTGAAATAACTATGTAGATCATAAAATTAGATAAGAATATTTCAAACTTAACTCAAAAGCATCTTAAGAACATTCTCTTCAGACTTCTTCCTCCAATGTGATCTCTACAATTCCATCTCGGAGATTAAACTGTCTACAGTTAGAAAGTATAAAGGAAATTTGTTAACGTTAAACATACAAAACGGCTTCGAATTAAAAAGTACAATAGCACTTTTAATTAAAAAGTACAATGGTACCTCTTTTTGGTTCAAAACCGACTTCGTATTGCAGTTCCCATTCTAATAAAAGTTGAACTGGTTCAGGTGCTTATTGACTTTCGAAATAATTCAATGAAATTAGTTTTTCAAATTACACTCTGTTAAATGTTATTTATAAATAAAAAAATGTTATAAACTTAGTTTTCAGTGTTTATAAATCCACTTTTACTGTATTTTTAAACTGCCTAGACATGTAGGTATTTAAGATTGTACAGCATTAATTCATTTCAGGCACCAAGCGTCTAGAAGATTCCAAGAGGTTGTTAAAATTGGAACATCTTTTGAATTTAAATTCTTGTAAGATCAGAATATATAAGCAACATCCACTTTAAGAGGAAACCCTTTCATGTGCCACAGCTAAGCACAAATCTCTCCATAATTACAGAAGTCCTCTAGACCTCTCACTTGGTCCATTAACCTTTAACTACTTAGCATGCGCTTTCATTCCTCCAAAATTGGGATGCATACTTGAAACCCGACATTATATACTTTTAATTCACACGTTTAGGAGTTCTTCGAAGTTTTCAATAATGTGTGAATTTTGCAAATAGGTGTAAATATTTTCAACAGCCAAAGAAGATGAAAGAAAATGTCTGAACCTAATAATAGGTCCATAATGGTTATTTTCAGCTCACATCAGTCCACTGCTGGATAGATGCCTCTCCTAAGACACGCCACTAATCCCAAACTTCGCCTCTCCGCATCCAGTTGCGTCCCTTTGCCCGGCGCTGATCGTCGCGTTATCTTCCGGGGCCGTCCACACAACGTTTTTCTTATTCTCTACTCTAAAACTTTTTGGATTTTAACTTGCTAACCTTCGGAACGATGTCGATATCCTAAGTCAGATGTCCTAAGTTTTCATCCAAATTTTTCTTACAGGAATATACCAAATTTAGCACTATGAGCGACTTTTAAATTATGAACTCTGAATGTAGCCGCAGGTAAAACGTACTGTCCCTGTAGTTCCGGGACCAGAATTTTGCTACGATATCCCCTGCCTGTCGTACGAGGCGACTAAAAGGGGCTTCCGGGGCTGCGGGCGGCAAGAAAGGGAGCTCGAAACGTCCATGCAAGCGACCCCGGGAATGACGACGGCATGTGTGGTCGCTTGTCGTCGTAACATCAGAAGGCACGGCTAACGGAAATGTTCACCGGTCGTTGTGAGACCGAAAGGGGCATCGCGCTCGGAGGACTCCGGTTGTGTTCCGTTGGAGATCCCGGAGTCCTCCATGCAGCGCTGAG
>DWNE01003113.1:0-17339 GCA_018249875.1 Cecropterus toxeus | reverse complement strand
GTTGCCTTTTTGTTTTTGATTTTATATAATAATAATATAATAATATATTTTATAACTTTTAGTCAAAATAGTATTATAATATATTTTCGGAATACTCTATTTACTAACTTTCATTTTAAACCCATATTTCACATTGTGTCAAGCCGTTTGGGCCGTCCCAAAAAATGGACATACTTTTAACATGATCCTCTGACGTATTTAGAAAATAAATTAGTAAAATTATTAGAGCCTTTCATATTCTGTAGAATATAAAATACATACAAACATACATACTTCTGAAAAACATTACCCTCCTCCTGAAACAGTCAGTTAATGTTGATAAACTATTTGACCCTTCGCTAAATAACACATTCTATAGAATAAATCACTGCATTGAGAAACTCGTTTACTATACAACAACTTCAAATTGACTTCGGCACCACTAATACGACAACGTGTACATTGTTCTCCAAATTGAAATTCACTACAAGCACTAAAATGTACAGTTTACTTCATAACGTCAAAAGCTATTGCAAATTATGTAGCAGAAAGTGCCGAGAGAAGGGATACTTTCACGTCACATCTTAATTATTGAGGTTTAAAGCTTTAGTCCGGTCAAATTAGACATTCGGTGCTACATGAATTCACAACAAGCTGAATATTGGTACAATTGTTCAAAATACAATTATAAACAAAACCAGAAATTTTCCCATTAATCCCGTGTATGGATTTTTTTTTATTCAAGGTCAAAAAAATATGTTTGGCGATTTGAGCAAAATGGTAAATTTTGTTATAAAAATACTTCAGACTACTAAACTTTCCGGTTTTGCTTATAATTGTATTTTGAACAATTGTACCAATTTTGCGAATTTATGTGATTTCACCCTAATTTATTAGTCTAATTTGACCGGATTACTTAGAAGACTAACCTATAGTAAACGAGCAAGCAGCCCACCTGATGGTAAGTGGTTACTGCTGCCCGTGGATATTCGTAAGCAACTTCATACAGAACCGGGGTTCTATATGAAGTCGACCACAGATGCGTTGCTACTCCCGAGGACTGAGATGGTCGCCTCATATAAAAGTGAGCAAATCACACCCTTCCACCGAAACGCAAGAACTGCTTCACGCTAGAAATAGGTGTGGCGGTTGTACTTCCCCGGCCGAACTACACTGATTCTACCACCTGGTAAATATGGTAAGTGGCCACTGCCGCCCATGGACATTGTAATCAACCCCAGATAAGATCAGTCTTACCTGAGGTTAGCCACAGATTCGTTATTTCCTCTGAGGACTAAGTTGGAACGCGGATATCGGATAAATATATCGCGGATCGGATAAATATATCTCCCTAACCACTCCCTTCAAAACAAAACGGCAGCGCATAACACTGCTATTATTAGGCAGAAATAAGGCTGTGGTGTTTCTGGAGTCGTGCCACAATAATTCCAGCGACTTTAAATTAAAATAATATCAAAATTAAAAATAAAGCTTTGAGTAACGACTTTCTCAATTTCTTATTTTTCTCATGAAGCTCTTCATTACTACATGGTTATTACATGTCAGAGTCTATAAAAATAATTAGTCCGATATTACATTTGTAATACGTGTGTCTTCTAATCATCTTAGTAAAATTATTAGAGCCTTTAAATTAAAACAATAATAAAATTAAAAATAAAACTTTTAGTAATGACATTCTGAATTTCTTATTTTGCTCATAAAGGTTTGCTTTCATTTAATACCCACGTCAGGGTCTATGAAACTAATTAGTCCGCCATATTACACTTGTAATATGTCAGTCTTCTAAGCATGGAATCATCTACAACAAATGTGTTGTCATTAATTGTACTACATTTATGAATTTTGAAACTACATAATTTATGGGGGCATAATAAAGAAGACTTACACGAAGCGTTCCAACTTAGTTATTATAGGTTACATTATACCGCTGCTTGGACAGCTGGGACAGTTAGACAGTTGCTTAAAATCGTATGAACTGCATGCTCGATTATTACTTGATTTGTAATATGTAATATGCCACCCAGGATTGACTGGTAGAGAATGCCATGAGGTATTAAGTTTGCCCTATTGTAACTTTTATTAAGAGATGTGCAATAAATAAATAAACAAAATTTCAATATAAAATATTTTTATTTAAAACCTATTTAGTACTATGAATCCATTCCTTCTAATGTTTAAATAGAAAGTAGATTATAGCTTAGCGAAAGATAGTTATCATGCTGTGATAATACTCAGTGTCTACTTCTAAAACGATAGATCATTTTGATCAGCTATCAAGATACCCTCAACAGATACTTGCTAATAGGCGATCGATATCAATAAGATACAATTGTATCGGTAATTAAACATCCGAATAATCATCTCTATTTAATCGCAGTACCAGCCTTTCGGGTTATCTGATCAAATTAGACAATAGAGTTGTTGTTAAACGAACGATCTTGAATGTAATGTGCACGAGAAAGTTTATGTCGTAGAATTAATTATTTTCACAAATTAAAACTATTTTAAATAACACTAGGAGACCCGTTCCCCCTTCGTTGGACATTCAAAAAAATGGTGCATCTGTTTGCATTCATTATTTCTACCCATAAAGCCAGATACTAAGATTCATAGAGCTTGCTTCATAATTGGCAAACTTTCATACAAACTTTTAACCCTTCTTTAGACCCCTTAGGGGTTGAATTTCTAAAAATCCTTATCCTCACTTACACCATGAAAGGAACCCTTGTACCAAATTTAAGTCTGAGTTGGAATTGCCTTTTATATAAGAAATAGAATATAGCACACTATAAATATAAACAGAAATAACAATAATATACAACGTTGATAGGTCATATGCAATAGGCGGTCTTATCGGTTAGCAGCGATCTCTTCCAGACAACATATGCATGGATTATTTCGAAGGGAAAAGAAAAAAAGGAGCAAAAGAGTAGCAACGCATCTACGAGTGACTTTAGAGAGAATCAATGTTTTATATGAAGTTGCTTACAGATATCCATGGACGGCAGTGGCCACTTATCATCAGGACTCCATGAAAACGAGCATGTTCCGTTCCGTATCTTATATAAAAAAATCACGAAGAGACATTAAATATAAAAAATATCACAGTTTATGTCCATGATTTTGAAAAAGTTCTTTTTATAAATATATAAACAGAATCTTAATAATAATTAAGATTCGCATGTTGATGTATTCAATTCTACAATAAAATATATACCTACATTTTCTGACGATTGCTTTATCTACAAACGTTATATAAAAAAACATTGTTTTTTTCTAATTGCCTGTCTCTCTTACAGGGTAATCTTGTAAGACTCTTAAATGCTTTTAGAATAAAGTTTAAGAGCATGGCCGCGTACCTACATAATGAAATAGTTAATTGGAGAAACATTCTTCACGAATCATTTATAATTTACCTCAGTTTTACAATAATTCAAGCCTACCCTACTCTCCCGCTTTTATCATACTTAAAGATAAATAAAATGAATCATTTTACTTTATCCAAGTGAAGCTTGAACATGAAATTCCACTTTCATTTGTGCCATTCATTCAGGTTTTTGCGACAGATCTAATCGTTTTTGTCATTAGAAATGGAACCGCAGATTGACTGACAGTCTTGCTTTATTTTATCCGAGCTTGAACTGAATGCTTTATTTGAATTCTTGTAGATGTGCAAAGTTATTATTTTATAGAAACTCGCTATGATTGACGCTGTGCACTATGTACCAAAATAGTCATTAGTTGTATGCCTAGTTGTGACCGAACTCTGCGTGTGAGACCTATATTACTTACGTTCTAAATTATTTAACTCTCAGAGGTGTAGGTTTCTTCACAATGTTTTGCTTCGCCATAAAGCAATGTTAATTATTTTTAATGCGTACATAATTTAATAAAAAAAGCGTGCCTGAGATTCGAACCTCGGTCGAGAAGTCGAGATTCATCCATTAAGTTATCACGGCTCTCTAAATAAACTGCAATCCTAAAAATTTAAGTTCTAATTTCGCATTTCACATTATAATACAATGCCCCATGGTAACATCTGGTCTCGAAACAATCAAGCTTTCTTGAACCCGGCGATTGGTAAAGTTTCTTAAACTATTTAAGATTTATTAAGGAAACATGGCTCAAGTTGGAGGAATAGATTTCACGAACGTCGTAATTTTCCTTCCTCTAACTTTAATTAAGCAATCAGGATAATTTCTAGAGAAATATGTGATATCGAAGATTAGGTACCTATCTATACTGATATTATAAAGCTGACGAGTTTGTTTGTTTGGTTAAACGCGCTAATTTCAACAACTACTGGATCGAATTGAAAAAATATTTTTGTGTTAAATAGTTCCTTTATTGAGGACGGCTAGAGGCTATAACATCACGCTATGTTTGCTTTCATTTTCAATAGAATTTTCTCTAAATCAACGCGGGAAAAAACCGCGAGGCACAGCTAGTCATCTGATATCAAGACAAATATTAACGTTTTACTTTAAGACACAAGTATCTCCAACCCATTAGGACGACGATTGAGATTACGTTACAACGCTTCGCATTAGACACATGCGTTTTAATTTATTCCTCACGCATATATCCCGATGCATCCCTGTTATAAATTCTCCATAGACCGCAGACCACGTCCAGAAAATAAACTTAAATTTACTATTAAATGAATTATTTTCTAATAAACCACTATAATATATATAAATAAATATAAATTAATATTATTTTTTTAGGTATTTAAGATATTTTTTAAAAAGTCATATTCTTCCACTCGTCATTTAAGAGAATTAGAAGTGCGTGCCTGGAATTGAAACAGTCGATTCGATTCGATTTATACAGCAAGTTATTATAAAAGAAACATTAAAATACCATTAAATGTAGCTTCATATATCTTCAGATATTTCTTGCGTCGAGACACTAAAGTCACGAAGTAAAGTTAGGACAACAAAAACGCCGTAAGGGTTTGAAACAAACAAAACTATAGAATCCACGTCAAGCCATGCCCAAAGCCCATTAGGAGCGTAGACGGAACCCATTCTGCGTAGGGTTGTCACGCCCATAAATAATATATTGCATTACCTTAATTATGTTTCACTCGCTTTATCCCGCGACTTCGTCTGCTTGAGTTATGTACCACGAGTAAAAGGATACTATGTGTTAATACTGTGTTAATACTATCAGTGTGCTAGGTTTCATAGAAATCCAATCGGTAGTTTTTGCGTGAAAGAGTAAGAAACACACATACATCCTCATGAACTGTCGCTTATAATATTAGTGTTCTAGTACTGGGCAAGGGTATGGTACCGCCGAGTTAAGCTTCGAATGGTTCTACCACCTCTTAATGTACTATTTTGTTACTTTACGTATACTATGTATTTACAATTATTAATTACTTAGTAACTAATTAAACAGACTATTAAGTAAATTGAAAATTGGCTTTTAGGCAATTTATCTGCAATTTGTGATAATTGTTGTTAATCAATATAATCACTTAATTTACGCACTCATTAATCGAGCCATACCATATAATCCCGGCCATACCAACTCCGGTTTGAACCGGATATTTGACGTGACTGTAAAACGTCAAAATCCGGTTCAAACCGGATGCGCGACAGCCCTAATCCTTCGTCCTAACCGTCCATTGTATGCGTACGTTCGTCAGTTAAGTTCACGCTCACAGGGCCCGCTAATGATCTCTTTGTCAGTCATCTGTCTGACCGCTGTCATTGAAGGACTGCGTCAGGTAACTGTTCGAACATCTATGACCTTGCATACAGAAGGATATTTTTATAATTGAGGTTTTTATTGTAATCGTTAGTGAAGAGCGATCTAAAATGTACGCGTATGCGTACATATTTGAGACCGCTTGTCTTTGCTACCGCTACCTCTTGTATAAACCAGGTAGTACTATAAGAGCTATATTGGTTTACCAGATGGTAGAATCAGTATAGTTCCGCCGGGGAAATAACACTGCCACACCTATTTCTAGCGTGAAGCAGTTCGCTTGTTCGCTTTCATTGTTCAAAACGGAAAAAATATGAATACACCCGTATTATAATTAATTTGAGCAAAATTTTTTTTTTTTTTTATTCAAGTCAAAATTTCAATCCTTAGTTCATTCCAACGAAATTCCCTAAAGTTCCATAACGTGCTATCTAAGCCTCTAACTTATAGTACGTTTCTAATCTATCCTTACGACAATATATTAAAAACGTGATCTCACTCCGGTCGGAGTAGGCCACGATGTTCACTCAGCGATTTCACTTCCTCTTAATGTAATTTAACAGGAATATACGATCGTATAAAGGGAACACCTACTTTCCTTGTCTCCCTGTACTTTGGAACGTACTTTATTAAGCAGGATCAAAGTTAGTTCAAATATTACTGTCTCTTTCCGACTTTAAACCGGACGTAGTTTCGAAGAAAAACATAGATACATTTCAAGTAATGCTTAAGAAGTAAAACTGTGCATTCTTCAAACGTTTACCTATATTCTGCGCGAAGCGAACTATTATACTTTTCAGTACCGTGTTTAGAAACTATCATATAGTACTTAAGTATTAAAAGGACGAATTTAGTTTAGTTCATATCTGATAATTCTATGATTGAGGACAGATGATTCATTCATAATGATTCCAGTATCATATCGGGGCTTGATTTGTTGAAGTTCAATTCATTTCTTATTACGTGCAGAGAGTAAACGCTGTCTACGAAATGTGATTAACGTGACTAGAAGAGGAGGAGGTTATGAGCTTCGTACCGACAGAATACAAGTATAAAATAATACCATCTCGCAAATATAACATGAGTAGAAAAGGGTGTCTATTCGGTGATTGATAAATTAATGAATACTTGTACTCCTTCACCAGAAACCAATCGTCATCGAAGGTATACAACCTTCAAAAATGATTAAAAATCAATTTTATGATGGTGGTTTAATCAGTCTGAAAAAAGATTTCCAACTAATTTGAAATAATGAAATGTATTTATTTGTACAGCAAGTAAGTGCCGTTAGAGCGTATCGCAAATTATAATGATGTGTGGATGTTGGTGTAAAGAACAATAATGGGGAATCAGCATACAAAATATTACGTTATTATTTTATACGTTACCTATGTAAGGCGTAATTGAAGTCGTAAGTTCTACTCTACAAAGAACAAAGTAGAAACTTTCATAGTTTCTGCATAAAACATAATTAAGTCTACAAATTTAATTTGAGTACAACTTGTTATACTTGTTTTTTTTTTTCATTTTCCGCAGTTCAAACAGAACCTCTGCATTTTACAATTAGTGGAGAGGCTTAGGGGCTTAAGACCTTTACAAAGTTCAAGCATCTCTTTGAACAATACGACGTTATGTTAAAGACTTAAACCGACGTTTGAAGTGGCCCAATAAACTCGGTTTACCGTAAAAGCGTCTGAACTACCCATTGAGATACTTTCTTATGGGCTTTGGCATATAACAGCACGCAATTTATCTATAAACATTAACTTTATAAGCTGGAACTGTGTCTGATATAGAGAAAGATACTCATGCGAAAAATGTGATAGAAATAAACGGTTCCGACTTCGCTATCGAAATTTTTGAAATGTTATATATCAGAGGTAGTGTGATGTGATTGTGATAGAAATAATAAGATATTTTTAAAAACCCTTTGTAGACGCTAAATTTATATCTTTAGGTACTAAGCTTAGCATTGTTTAATTTACATTTTGGACACCCGTAGGTTACATAATTAGTCCCTGTAGTTCCAGGATTAAAATAGGGCTACTATATCCCCTGTCGGTCGTAAGAGGCAACTAAAGGGGGCTAGGAGTCGTGGGTCCCATTTTTACAGGAGGCAAAGAGATTCCCAGCCCCCCGACTCACAGCTAGAACCGTCCAGCCAAGTGACTCTGAGAAAAACGACGGTATTTATGGTCACATAACGTTGTAAATACTAGACTGTGTGGTGGGCCCAGCCGCTCACCTGGATGGCGTCCAATGGGACAACGCGCTCAGAGGACTCCAGTTGTGTTCCTTTGGAGATCCCGGAATACTCTTCGCAGCGCCGATGACGACTACCGGGGGGTTAACATATTGTTTATGTTTTATACATATTCAAGACATTCATTAAATAATTAATAAAATTGGTTAATCGAATCTATTTCACTAACCTACATAGATTTATAAAGCTATCCAACAAATTTAATGATCTATAACCTTCTTAGACTCTTAAATTAAATTTGAACTGAAGCTTTAACAACGACACATACACTCTAGACATCAAATTGAATGTACTCATCACAAAGTCGTAAAAGATAGGTATTGTTCTACATCTAATGAATCGAATTGTATCGAAAGTGTCGACAAAACAATGGCCCAGTTCAAGAAATAAATTGGAATGAGTGTTGAAAGTTGTTTTGTTCGTCTTCCTCCGACGACATCGTTTCGGTATTTTATGTTAGCTGTCACATGTACACTTGTTACAAATAGCAATTTATTGTTTAGCCTCGCTGATCTCCTACAAAAACTTTCCTGCGGATAAAATGATTTGCGCTTAGTCAGACTTATCGGAAATAGATTGTCGATTTCAAATGGAAACGATAACAAAGCGTATGTTGTCGAAAAAGGAAAAAATATTGCAGCGGTAAGCGAACATTTCTCTTAATGATAAGTGATAAAGTTATCTTAAAACTACTTCGCGTCATAACGCTAATAACATGTATGATGATACGATATATTTTTAAAGCGCTGTTTGATTCTAAAACGGAGCATCATCAAGCTTCGATCTTATAACAATAAATTGTTTTTTTTTTCTATTTATCCAAACTTAACATGTATTTCCGAAACAAAACGGCTAGTTTTATAATAATGATCAAGGATAAAAAAGTACGTAACCGCCTTCGTGGACGAATTTATTAATTAATGCTTAATTAAACCTGAAAAGCAGACACAGATACCGTAATAAGATACCGGAGTTCATACTGGCCGGCACTACAGTCGGAATTACAACAATAACGTAAGATTTATGTTAGGATAGGCAATCTTTGAATATTTAATTAAATAAGCTTCAATATCCAGTGCATATTGTTTCTATGTTAAAATGATCTAAGTATGTTTTGCTTAGAGCAATGTTTTCAAAGAGTGGTTCGCGACCCCTTGGGGGGTCGTCAAGCTTCCATAAGAAGGTGGTCAAGAATTTTTTCAAAGTATGGTTCGCGACCCCTTGAGGGTCCTTAAGCTTTCATGAGAACATGGGAAAGATAAACGATATGAAATTTTAAAACATATTTTACGAAGAAAGAGAGTTTTAATGAAGGACGTTCATCGTCGTATACCTTATATGTACCTCATTATAAGAGAAATAAGTGTATTCTATAGTTTTATATTCAATCCATGAAGTAAAATATGAACTACAACAGACAATAGAGAGTCTCATAATATTTTCAAATACTAACAGAACCGCGAATTATAATTAAATATTTTGGCTCTACCTTGAAACAGATTGAAAAGCGCCAACTTAAAGTAGTTTAAATAGAAAATCATTATTAAATAAGGATTTATAACTACACAAAAATATCAAAATAAGTTCATTAATATCTACATTGGTAATGTAAAGAAAGGTATTATTTCTCATTAACACTGACATACTAAAAATGAACCGTAAGCAATAATAATTGTTGAATTTAAAGCCTCTAATTGAGGTATCCACAAACATTCAAAATAAATGCTGCTAATTTAGAAAAGCAGATGATACTTTTACAAAATAACTGTTACATTATACAGACTTATACATTGATTAGAATGGTAGAATAGACCTTTTAACCTAAATAAAGACATCGAGAAAGGTAGTGTTCATAAAGGTTCACTTGAAAGAGATTTTAAGCTCTGCCGCTCCTAGTAAAATTCTATGAAGCCTTATATTCCACGGCATTCATGCCCCTGTTTCTTGTCAAGCGAGAGTAAAACTACATAGTATTATAACCCTTAGTACAATTTAGGTGCTCAACTAACCTTACCTCAATTAATTCCTTTTCAATGGTACGAGAAAACAAAGTGTAGGAACAAAAAAAATTGACTTCTATGCCATAAAATGGTAAAAAATGATTTAAATAAATATTGGTTTATTATATACGTGGTACATAGTACATATGTTGTTTAACATATACCGCTGGATCACGACGAAACTATGTCCTATGAACTAATGGGCGCCGACTATACCATGTATATTTGGCGTCAGAAGGCGGGTGAACCGGTGTAATTTAACCGCGGAGGTACCAACATCGTACATATTACTAACATGAAGTTAATATTTCTAACAGTTTATGCGCTTTGTTGAAAGGGTGTGGAAGCCGGCTGACATAAATCTGAGCTACCATCTTTGTCCTCACGAATGGTAACATATCTGTAATTGCCTTCAGGTGGAACAACCTATGTGAAGTCGATTACAAATGTCCATTGGCGTCAGTGACCACTTACCATCATGACCATGTCCTTCTTCGGTTTTGTAAAAAATTAAAAACATAAAAGCAATTGTATGGTCAATTCGTTATTCATCAGCTGTAAAACATAGACCTTAGGTTTCCGACGCCATGATAGCCACCTATCAACAGTACATGCGAGTGATAGAAAGCCTAACGCTGTAATAACGTTACTCTTAAGAGGCCTATTACTCTGAAATACCTCTTGACGCTCTAAATTAGCTATATGAGAGGCAATAATGATTAATTTATGTTTAAGCCAATAAATATCCTCCCAGGCGACTATAACTCATTGGAAGCTGTAACAGTTGGCAGATATTAAACATTTTCACCAGAATGTAATTCGTTCGTTTGTTCTTATTTTAATCGGCCAATTATTTATTTACAGAACCCCAATGATATCTGATCAGCGTAAGGATTGTAAATAGTACTCGTTATATAAATACTAAGCTGTGATAGCCTAATGGGTGAAACTCAGCCTCTCAATCTAGGATCCGAGGTTCGAATCCCAAGCACGCACCACAGATTTTGTTAAAATGATGTGCGTATTAGAATTTAATTATCACCGCTTTAGGGTGAATAAAAACATCGTGAGGAAACCTGCACATCTGAAAATTCTCTAAAAAAAGAGTTTTAAAAGGTGTGCGAAGTCTACCAATTCGCACTTGGCCAGCCCGGTTGAGTATGGCCTAAAACTCTCTCATTCCTAGAAAAGACCCGTGCCCAATGGTGAGACAGTAATGGGTTGATGTCATCCAAATACT
Source organism: Cecropterus toxeus (assembly GCA_018249875.1). NCBI lineage: Eukaryota > Metazoa > Arthropoda > Insecta > Lepidoptera > Hesperiidae > Cecropterus > Cecropterus toxeus. Next base: position 6,118 of record DWNE01003113.1, on the reverse strand, counting down.
CCAAAAAATGTCGATCTCGAACCAGAAGGGTAGTGTACCCCTGAGAGTTAATGCACTTTTTATCTGACTGTGTCATAACGAAGGTAATTTTTTCGAGCTTATGTATGTAAGTATGTCCATTTTATTAAAACCGTAAGAACCCAAACAGCTTAACGGATTGCAAAGTATGTCATGTAATTAGAATCATTTCAATTTACAGTTACATGGGCTGTATACTTTTCAAAAACGGCGCCTGTAAATAGGGAAAGGGGGTAGTTTTATCATGACTATATGGATATCAAACGAAAGCGAGAAATATACCATTTTAAACAGATGTGTATTGAAATACTTCTCTGTTACTTTATTTTGACAAAAACCCAAAAAAAATAAATACATTATTAAAAAACAACTGCTTAAAAAAAAATAATGCAAACTGAAGGCATCAAAGCTCAGGTTTTTAAACAGTCTGGTTTTTCCATTAACAATATCGCTTGTTTATTAATATATAATATAAGATGTTTACGATTTTTATTATACAACAACACTTTTGGCAAATTTCATGATTCAAGTTAGCGGGAAGTATTCTGTAGATTTTGATTAGCTTCTGAAATATAAAAATATGGGAAAAGGTGACACATAAAAGTCATATGTTTTGGGGTTAACTTACAAGTTCTAACAGTAAAGATTTCTTTTCTTTGTTTTGAGATACAGAATCATAATTTTATATAGTTTACCCTATAGTTTAGTAAGTTAATTATCATATGTTATTTGAATTGATAAATACATATATTGAAAACTTAAATATTGCTACAATTTAAGCTATAGGAAAAGCTCCGTTCGCGGAGGTAATGTTCCGCCCATATGTCGCCAATACAGAAACCGCGAATAACCACTAATATTAAAAAGTGACGTGGTAATGGAAAGCGCTCTATTTACTTGTACCGACTATAAACACAAATAAAGAGATTTTTAACCGCAAGTAAAAGAACATGGTCACAATTTTTTTAAGCCCACGAATACTGAAAACGCGAATGCGGAAACCGTAAATAAGGAGTTTTAACTGTATCTAAAATTCAAGTCAACGTAGTAAACTGAAGCAATCTTAACTACTATCTCGATTTCCACACATAGATATCTCAAGTGCACTCGGACTCCTAAAACAGCTTAAATTGCTTTTGACGTAGTTTCTAGTTTCTTGTATCTCAAGAGCCGAAGTTTCAAGTTTCTAACAAAACAACTACAACTGAAGCTTAGAATGTAAAAAGTCCAAACTGTTTAAAAACGTTTAGTTTTCTAACGATACTCTAAAAGTTGTAGCTTGATAAAATATTACTTTACCATTACTGTATCTACTTTACGATTTATCTTTTAAAATAATAAGAGTTTGCGGCGACAACGAAATAACTGAGGCAGTCGCCACTTACCATCACTTGGACTGCGTCCTCGTTTACTACTTCACTAATAAAACTTCAGTTGAAAGAATTTTGGCAAAATTGCTACAATTTACAGTCGTATATGTTTGTTTTAAAGCTTAATACTGAAATTTGTAGCGTAGAGCGATTGATTGGCGAATTTCGTGGCCTCAAGGTGAATCTTTGCATTGGTCAAATGTGGACAGATTATCCCAACCACGAAAGATCTATTATTAATGTATGTAAAGGTATAACTATTGTTGTTACACTGTTAATGTGATTTTGTTTTAAGCAACGCTTTTACCTAATTAAGATTCATAAATATAAACCTCTTACTAAAAATCTTACATGTTGCAAGTAAACTTAAGATATTAATCAAAACATTAAGTTCTTTTAAATAATTTCATTAAAATATCGGAATATACCAGTATAATATAATAAAGATCCATTACTCATTCAGTTATAAACATCCATGAGGTTTCAATCGCGGGCTTTTGCATAAAGATATTCCCCCATTCATCAATACTCATTTTCTCTCATCACATTCTCTCTCTTTTCATTTTCATAAATAACACATCAAAAGCTATTTATAAGCTACTGTAAACTCAAGCAAGTCTTTTATCATTTTCAATGGGACCCTAAATGTTTTTACTGTAAAATAGAGCACAAGGCTTAATGAGAGCACTAGGGTTCTACGAAATTTAATTAAAGGACCTTTTTGGTTGAAATTTGATGTTGTATCATTAACTCATTAAATCTAAGGCCCATTTTTAATAAATACGTACCTAATAGTAATTATTTTATAATTAGAGAGGCAACTCGTTTGTTATTATAAAAATATTCAGCCATATTCTCAAAATCATAGACACTCTAATATTATTCAAAAGTATTTAAAGATAAAAAATATATTTATTAATTTCTACCTTTACTTATAGTAACTTTTTCCTGACTGACTGGTTTTTAATTGCAGAGCCTAAACTACAGACGAAACATAAAAATAAAACGGAAGATTATTCAAAAATTAACCAATTATAAAGCAAGAACTATCAGTAGGTATTTGGTTCCAATGAGACACCAATTTCCCTACTTTCGAGACATCAACCCCGAAAGGGTTAAGGGGGTAGGGAGAACCTTTAATAACTTTACAGCGGTTATAATGACCCTTATTAAATTTAAATCATTCTCCACGTGTCCATTATACGGTATTCTGTGTCCATGTACCTTTTCCTTACATCAAGAAGTGTCAACTATGTAATCATATAAGTATTTAATAGTAAATAATATTTTATGGGCTAAAAAGAAAACTAAACAATTTTAATAAAGACAATAACTGGCCAAATATGATATAAATGTAGTAATATACAAATATGATATAAATTCTAATAAAACTTTGAAGAATGAGTAAGCAAATAATCAATTATTAATTATATTTTTCTAAAGATAACCGGCCTATAAACATACCATCTACGCTAAGTTTAGCGACAACTCTATTCATTCTAAAACCTTCTACTTAACCTTCAATGTTTGTAAGTATGGAAGAGTACGTTTAGGTCAAATCTTACTAGCTTAATTTATACCATTGATTTCATTTCATTCTTACGTCTATTAAATTAAGAAGCAGTTTCTTTCCGACTCATTTCAACAGATAAATACAGCGATCGCAGACGGCTTAAACAGAAATAAAAAACTGGCCAAGTGCGAGTTGGACTCGCGCACTAAATGTTTCATACCATCTATAAAAAAGGAAAAATAATAACTTTTGTATGGAATCACTCTTTTCATGTTTATTTCATTTTAATTTAATTATATATTTTCAAAGTAAATATGTAACTAAATATTCTCAAAATTTTTTAAACGTCTGATTTTAATGATTAATATCGAGCAAAAAAAACACGTTTGTTGTGTGGAAGCTCTCCTTAACTATTTATTTTATTATATTGTATTATGTTTTATTATATTTATTTAATGTTTGTTTTTATAGCGCTACCAAAAATTTCTAGAAATATTATCTTGAAAATTTCAACTGTCTATCTTTCCCGGTTTATGAGATACAGCGTGACAGACACCGGCAGACGAACAGAGGAATCTTAGTAAAAGGGTCCCGTTTTTACACCTTTGAATACAGAACCCCACAACAACAATGGCACTACTAAGAGGCAGGATTAAAATTCATACTTTTCTGTTTAAATTACCTTCTCAACTGAAAAGTTACGCAGCCTCCGGCTAAGCGGTATTGAATATGAATAAATGTTCCGTTTGCATAATGAAAATTGAAAGCGTTGATTATTTTAACTTTAGACGCGAACTTGGTTTGCAAGCAATCTCTACGTCTTACGAATTATATAAAGCAAAAATGGCTAAATTATAGTTTTTTTTTTTTTATTTTGAAAAAGGCTTTTGAGAAATTACTAACTACGATAACTACGATTTTCCTCGCTTTTTTATCGGATTGAAATAGCAAACGAGTATTCACTACCCAGTGGTAAGTAGTAACTGCCAATAGATATATTTAAGCAAATTCACATATAACACGGGATCAACCTGAAGTCTATATCAGATGCGTTGCTACTTCCGAGGACTGAGGTGGTCGGCTCATACCGGCCGGCAAACACACCCTTCCGCCGTAACACAAGATCTACTTCACGCTAGAAATATGTGTGTCGGTGGTCGAATGTCGACGGTCGAGCTAAACTGGTTCTAGCTGATAAACTAGTGTAGAACCAGTTTACCAGGTGGTAACTGATAGTGATTTGCTGAATCTTCGCTGAATTCGGAAGAAGTAAGCAATCCAATAATAACTTCCTACAACCAAACTAGTATTTTTGAGTCTGCTTTATTTTTGCAATTTAACACATAACCAAAGTTCTTTTTCATAATATCAGCCAGCAAACTGGCAAGGAATCCACCAGGTGGTAAATGGCTACTGCCACCTATGGACCTCTTTCATCGACCTCAGATATCGATTTTACCTGAGGTTGGCTTCAGATGCACTGCTACTCTTGAGGACTAAGTTGGAACGCCTCGCATATGTATATCTCCCAAACCACATTTTTCTGGCCAACACACAGCAAATAAAAGACAGGCCAAGACACACTTAACACTGCTATTATTAGGTTGAAATGCACCACCAATGGAGTCGGTAAAAAGTAGAATTAAAAAGCCTTCTACCATATTTACCATGAAGTAATTCTTGTACTATCAATCATTGTTCCAAAAGCTTCATAAATAAAATACTTGGAATCATTTCTTTAATATGTACAGTGACGTACTTGATAGCAAACCTGCGATAAGCTTTTGATTGCAATCGCATTCCATTGAAAGAGCTTTCAATAAACAGGAAGTGCGCGTTATGATTTAATCTCAGGAAGTCGATGACATACAGCTTAATAAGCTTATAAATTATTATCAATGAAACTCAATTAATTACACGCTTATTTATATCAATTTGAACAATTCATACCTATAGTTTCATGACGTTATAGAGTTAATTTTTCAAAAGGATAATTTCTTTTAAATGGGATAAAAAATTCTTTTAGCATTTCCATACAATAAACGTGATTTTTAAGGTTCCGTAGCCAAATGGCAAATTCGGAACCCTTATAAATTCGTCATGTCTGTCTGTCCGTCCGTCTGTCCGTCTGGCCGTCTGGCCGTCTGTACGTATGTCACAACCACTTTATTTGGAAACTATTTAGAATACAGAGTTGAAATTTGGTAGGTATGTGTATTCTGTTAACCGCTTTCCGAATTATGTACAAAAATAAAAAAAATATATTGAATTTAGGGAGGGTTTCCCATACATGAAACTGAAACTCAAAAAAAAATATTTCATCTTACATACGTGTGGGTGTCTATACAAAGGTTTTTAAAAATGACATCGAGGTTTGGTTGAGCGGCAAAATGAGTGTCGTCACCCCCCTCCCCTCTTACTTTTAAACTGATAGTGTTAAAAATCTGGATAAAACATAATTATGTTGACAAGGAAAAAAATCAACGAAAATTGGTTTGAACAAGATATGGTTGTCAGTTTTTGAGATACAGCACTTTTTCAAAAACCGAATAACATAACTTTTTAATTCATACAAACTCTATGAAAAACAAACTTATGTTGGTAGTTAGAAATCTGTTCTTTATTTTTTACAACAGAGCTATATTTCTCTTCAAAATTAGTGAATGATAATGGTACGAAACCTTTCGCCTACAATTCCGACTCGCACTTGGCCGATTTTATTGCAGACTAGCTGAGCCTGCGGTTTCACCCGCATTTAAAAGAAATGTAATGTGACATACATATAATTGAACGTTTTCCGATTCAAGCAACGACTCCACAATCCAATTTACTTACTTTCGCCGACTTCAGAACTATGTACTATGTACTGCTTATGTACTAAACTAATATATATTAGAATTACTTTTTTTTGTGGCATGGAAGTCGGTTATATTTTTTGTTAAATTTTTTTTTCACCCTTTTTAGTGGTGTGACGAAAACATAACATCAAACATAAATACACACTGTGAATTAACCTCCAATATGTAAACTTTAACTAAAACCTACACCTAAGCTATAACACTTTTTATAAATTGTATAAAGGTAAATAAAGATTAGGTCTGAATTTATATGAAGTAGGCGCACCCGCTCGCAGGGCGCTACCGCGCCCTGCTCGCTTAGTTTTATATTTTCTTTTATGTTCCAACCTAACCTAATCCATCCCATATAAAACGCCTGA
>DWNE01003112.1:0-17341 GCA_018249875.1 Cecropterus toxeus | reverse complement strand
ATTTTACCCGTTTATTTGTCGATAATATTTACTTTATTTATCGTACTTCTGATAACATGGATATGATAGAATCTATATCAGAACAATGAAAACTGCACTTGAAGTACAAAATCACTTTTCATTTATTGGTGCTTCAACTCGCATGTTGTTTCCAATAGAGAATTAGATTACTTTGATAAATTGTATGGACGTTTAAGTGTATTATGACCCGATTAACTAAAGATAAATGTAATAATAATTTGTCGTTTCAGAAAATGTTTTGTTGTTTTTTATATTCGCGTATTAGTAGTTGTACTTTTTGTAGATAACATATATATTTACGAATTTAATGTAATGCAACATTTAGATAGTCGCCTAGTACAGACACAAAAAGGCACGAATATGAGTACGTAAATACCAAACTCGGGCGTTTTTGGTATTCGCCACGATGTTCGTTCGTTCTCTTTAAGGTGTAGGCTTTTTTCGAATCTAAGATTGCATTGCATTTGTATTCGTCGCACCGTTTATATATTTGTCATTGTTTGGTCGTAGTTACAATCTTACTTAATATTTTAAAGACGATTTTGTGTCAGAATGAATGTTTGTTCCTATTTCACGGAAAATTACATGTCGCCATTCGCTGAAATTTGGATGATTTGAACATGAAAAACTCACGATCGTGGCCAAACGTGACAAAAGCGGACGGACTATACTAATAATATTCAATTTTGTTTGTTTGGCTGAATGTCCTAAACTCAGTAACTATTATTTCGAATTGAAAAAATATTTACTGTTGAATAGTCGATTTATTGATGAAGTCTATAGGCTATATAACAACACGCTATGATTATCTTACACAGCGAGTAATTTCTAAAGTGATTGTGACTGTTTGCGTAGAGCGGGACATAAGCGAGGAGAGCGCGGTGTGGGGCGCGGGCGCGGCGGGCGGCGCGGCGCGCTGGCGGCCGCCGCACAAGCTGCAGATCGTCAAGCCGCTGGAGGGCTCGCTCACGCTGCACACGTGGGCGCAACTCGCCAAGCCCAACATGTCGGGTAAGAGAAACAAATACTTTATCGATACTTAAATATTATATTCGACGGCCCAAGTGACGGAGCGGTCACTATGCCGGTCGGACTCGTAGTGGGTTCCGGGTTCGATCCCCGGCCGTTCGTTCTCGGTCTGGGTGATTGTGTGTTCGTCTTTGTGTGTCCGTGGTACCCACGACATAGGGGAAAATCCTAGTGTAGTATGAGTGTAGAAAGCTTTTTTTTATATACTGGTTCCAATTGAATAAATATTTTTATGTTAAATAGTCTATTTATTCAGGAAGCCTAGCTATATAACATCACGCTGTTTTTGTTCGTTTTTTTGCTTATGTAGTCGATGGGGAAACCGCAGAGTACAGCTAGTAATGAGACAAAGAGATTTGATACAGACATTTGTATTTTTTGGAATTAACAATTGTGTTCGCATTTTGAGAAATTTCAAATTATATTAAAAGGATTGACATTTATGTCTGCACTATCTTAAAATTGAATAAAAGAAGTAATAAATACAACGTAAATTACATTTTGTGGAAGAAAGAAAATTATATCATAGGTATGCCTAAAAAGGCGTTTACGGATTAAGTATTTCCAGTTGAAAACTATTTGACATTAGGGATACAGTTTTATTTGATAAAAATGTTCAAAGCTGAAGGATAGGATAACAAAAGCAAAACTCATGTATATTATTACTTTTATAGAGTAGTTATGTTTTTTAGGTTAGGCGTTTTAGAGTTGGTGTTTTTGTAACTCAACATCTTGTGTAATATTTTTTTGTGAAATTAATAAGATCGTCAAACAATAACTGTTTAATATATTGCTCCAATTTGTTGTAATTTTTATAGAATACAATACTAATTGTTATTAGCATCATTTATACAAATATACTAAGACAATTGAGAATATTTTTCTCTTTTTGTTTGTCATCCGATGCTTTTGTTTTGTTTGGTAGCAATTGATTATTATTGATCAAGAACAAAAATGCATATTATCATGATTATAATCTAAATTCGACTCTGGACGAACTTATCGTTTAACATATTGTCGTAAATATAGTTGACGTTGTTTAAACTTGGTCAAATAAATCCCTAATTATACTAAATTTAACACTAGCCACATAATAATATGTAGGAATTTTGTTATACATATTCTATATTCCGTACATGTACTTTATTGGCTGTATAATTATAGTTTGACAGACACATTAGCTATATGTATAAAATAATAAAATATTACAGGTTTACTAGAAGAACAAGAGGGCATAGGCGTTCGTGGATCGAGGTCTGCTCAGGCCCTTGGCTTGCAAATGTATCGTTTGTCGGATGTTGAGGAAGATGATGACATACTTCGTTTGCCACATTCAAGTCATATTTATACATTCACAAACAGGTAAATTTTCCTTATTTCCACCACATTCATTGTAGAGATTATGTTATTGGGCAATGCTTACAAAGTTTACATTATTATGTAGAGTAAGGTTTAAATTGTTTATTGTAAATATTTTTTATCAAATAATATTAAAGTTGTATCTATTTAAATTAAACAATCATAATAACTATTTATATTACGTAATTATATTTTTATTGTGCCTCTTATATACTATACATAACTTTAATTCTAATTTATGTATATTTTATTTATGCTACCAGCTGCCTGATCACAACTCATTGCGCTTTTTTATTTTCCAAAACAGCACCGTGTTGCATCCAAACGATGGAAGCCTCGCAGGTAGTAGCGTAAGCAGTATTTGCAGTAGCGGCATGAGCAGTCTGTCGAGCAGCGTTCTCGGCAGCGCGTGGAGTTCGCGGCTAACTTCGAGAAGAACCTCCGCAGCCGTATCGCCGGTGCTGTCACGACGGGACTCCTTCTGCACGCCGCCGTCTCGACCGCACTTCACGCCGACGGCCACGCCGGCCAACAGCCCCTTGCTCGGCTCGCCCGAGTCAACGCCCCCGTCGACCCCACGGCCCGGAGACGCCCCGCCCTCGCTACATGCTCTTATAGCGAGCGGAACGTCCATCTTGCGACGGCGCTACCTCACCTCGCCGGCGTCCGACGGTTCCCCCGCCCCGCTCGCGTTACAAACGCCGGGGTCGCTGTACACGGGCCTCGTGCACCGGAGTCCCATGGAGCAGCTGACGTGCCTCAAACGAACGCTGCGATCTCCCGCCGCCTCGGTCCCCGAGCGATGCGAGACGATCGACGCGCCGCTCGGTGTACCCGCTCATCCCGGCGAAGGGGCGTTGGACGCGGCGGGACCCTCTACGGCGACGAACGGAGCGAGAAAGGCACGCGTGCGGGTACCACGACCGCGTTCCGACCTCGGCTCCGTGGCCACCCCTCCCGTGTCGTGTCCGCCGACACACTCGTCCCCCCTGGGCACGCTCAGCACCTTTCTGTTCGGGAGAAAGGGTGGCTTGTTGTGAGAGTGTCGCCGGTCTCCCTTCCCGTCCTCGGGTCGCAGGCGGCGACCACTCGACTCTGCGACCCGCGCGTCGCACCTGACGTCTTATTAAGTTACTTGTGATTTAGCAGTAGGTGCTCCGTTTCGTGAATATTTTATATGTTATTCCCCTAAGTGGGCGTAGTAGTTATTAAATTTACATCGACTGGTTATTTTATGTTTTGAATATGTTTATGTTTGCGAGTATTTTGTTTTTATTATACGACAATGTTTTGTAGCGAATTTATCTCGTTAGGTAGCTGCTTTCGTGCATTTATTTAACTGACCTTGAACATGTAACAAAATTGGCTTCCGGTAGGAGTTCTCTGGCTGGCATTTTAACTTCTCTCGATACATTCCTTCTGAAGGGCCCAGTATTTCGATTGATTGCTTCCAACGAGAGAAGTGATATGAGGACCAAATGTGATTTGAAAATTAATGTTTGATTGTTAATTGTTACATTATATCACATGTCAGTGAAGGAAGTTCGTTTTGTTCTTGGTTGTTTACTTAATCACACAATTTTCTTAATAATAAATAATCGTAAATTTGTCTTAATATGAAGGTTGTAATATTTATTATAGTAAATGTAAAGGGAATTAACAATTTTGTCAAATGAATACATTTTCTGGTAAAAAATGTATGATTACATGATTATTTTGAAATGTAATAGTCTGCTTTATATCAATTTATATTAGGTTTTATGTAGTTCTGTGTAAATAATGATTGAATTTTCCAATAATTTAGAAGAGTACAAATTATTTATGTTAAATAATCGTTAATTAGCAATAAATAATCACGTTGAAAATTATTTTCAGAATATAGTGCGTATTAACATTTTTGCCAAAACATTAATTGTACTAATCGTTAGTTATTACATGAACATTTTTCATATCTTGAATAATAAAGGGGACATACATTTTTACGTCGCGGCTTCGGCTTCAGTAGATTTTGGTAAACTTTGTTACTAACTCAGGGTCTAAGTATAATCATGGTGCATGCCATAGTTTAAGTAGAAATATAATCAAATTGCGACATCTTAGTTATCAAAGATGGATAGGAATCTGCAAAATTTTGTTTACGATCATATAATTTTTATGGTAGACACCTTTTCATTCATCTAATAGTAGTGTAAAATGTAATGGGGGGAGAAGTGCTGATTTACAGATTTTTTTACTCGTTTAAAAACTGGTTGTCTTTATTTTCAATTTCCTACAATAACTAATACTGAAATATCACGCTATTTAGCGTGCATAAACGCAAATTTAAAGAAAGCAGTTAAGCGGTTATTTGCGCGTTTTTGTAATTATGACAGCCTATATCAAATAAGTCCAAGTGTTTTTTGTGATATTTAAATTACAAATATTTTGTTATTTTTTTGTTTATTTTGATTTGATTGTTTGAAACTTTATCTGAGATCAAGGTTCACTTCCCCGCCCCATCGGTGCTAGGTAATCACAATGCCAGTGAGGTTTCTTTAATTAGAGTACGATTGACGTAATCGTACGACGTAAGCTTAGTTTAATTCATCCTGATGGATTACTTAAGTAGGCTTATAGTTTTTAAAACAAGTTTAAATCTGTTTTAAGAGCATCACATTAATTATCAAAGTAAACGTAAGTTTGTATGAAGGTAGTCAAGAGGCTGTGAGGCGATCAATGTGACGTTTTTCAAAAGAGCTAGCAAGGAATGTGAAAGTATACATCAATCACAGTGAGTTAGGCACAAACTGTACAGAGTAGTTGTTGAGATTTGACGATAACAACAATGATAGCTATGATTGTATTATAATAGAAATATAATTTATTCCAATATATTTCGGTCGTTTTATTGAATATTTTTGTTATTTAAGTAATTATGCTCCTTTTATTTTACATCCCTAATTTCTAACTGCATAACACATTTATACATTCATTCATCGTTCAAGTCTTTAGGTGGTAGAATTCTTGTTTGACTCCGTTAGCACCACCGCCACACAAATTTCTGCCTAATAACAACAGTATTGTGCATTGTTGTGGTCTGGTCTGAAGGGCCACCCCCTTTACAAGGGAGACATAAGGTGTGTTGGGGTAACATCGGTAAAGCCGTACAGTTTAAATTGTGGACTAAATTGACCACATTTATAAAATTGGCGACTTCACATACCATGCCATGAAAATTAGGTACGTACTTGATACAACGATTTTTATAAAGATGGCCGAATTCGGCTACAATTGCAGTCGACCGATTTTACCCCAGCTCCGATATTACCCCAACTCACCTTACTTATCAGAGGCGTTCCGATTTAGTCCTCAGGGGTAGCAATACATTTGTTGTTAACCTCAGGTAAGACTGACCTCGCATGGGGTTATTACAGATGTCCATGGGCGGCAGTGGCCAGTTACCATCAAATGGACAATTAACAAAAATAGTAATTCATCGTGCATGATTGTGCGTGTTGGTGAAAAGTAATGGGATGTTTTTCTGTATGATTGCTGAATAGTATTACTTAACTAATGTTAGCCCTCTTACCCTAGACAAAATAGTGTTATTTAAGCAACAGGCATACATACTTCATTAAACTTAAGTAGTAACTGTTACCCATTTGAACAAGAAAAATACACAAGTAAAATATACAGCGTGACGTTAAAATGCTGAACCAATATTTTATTTGACATATGAGTACAATTCAACTGCATGGCCTCGCAAACGCAGATAATATCGATAGCAAACAAGTAATTGCTCTCGAATGTGTTGGTTTATTGATAGCAGAATAAATAAACAAACCGTACATGAAAATAACATTGGTAATATACCTACACAATTTTCTCTATATGCACGTTATTTATTTTTCAATATATCTACATATCAAACTTATAAGTAGGTAACTACACAGTTGATTGTATACATACGTAAATTTCGCCTATAAGTTATTTACAACGGCAAGAATTAGAAACATAATGTGAGACGCATTTAGCCGACCATAATAAACTATTTAACTTATAATGAATTGATTTTGAATTGATCTTAATTTATTCAGATTATTATTTTATTATCGTTGTATGTATAACTTTAATATCGTCAAAAATAAGAAACTACCATTTGAAACGTATTTTTTGATAGGTCATTCCTTTGTTTACATATTGGACATCTAATAATTAGATTTAGTATTTATAGTCCGATTCATAATAATTATGAATCGGACTATAGATTTTAAGTCACAGAAAAACCTAGCGGGTGGGTTGTCTGTGTTACCTATAAGTATTCTATGGAAAAAAAAATGTACAAAGATTACATCATCCCATACATTATAATTATATTTAAAATATTTAGCCAAAAAAGGGTCGGCCAAATTTTCATTTCAAATTCGAGGGAGCAAAAATCAAACCTTGCCAGGGGCGCTCTTAGCACTAGACCCTACTACGCTGTTACCTACATTAATAGGTAGGTACGATTGCATTGAGCTTACATAAGGAGATATTTTGGGATCGAGTTCCTTCCTTAGCAATTTGTTATTTTTAAGACATTTCCGAGTCTATTTTTTCGGATCCCTTAGCATATGTTGAGAAGAAATTTATATTCATAGCTGTTTTCTTAAGGTTCCATACCCAAAAGGTAAAAACGGAACCCTATTACTCAGGCTCCGAGGACCGTCTGTCCGTCTAGCAGTCTGTCCGTATGTCCGTGTGTCTGTCATCATGCTGTTTCTCATGAATTATGATAGCTAGACTATTACGATTTTCACTGATGATGCATTTTGTTGCCAATATAATAACAAACATGTGTTTTTTGCCGTTTTTGATAGATAAATGATGATTCGGAACTCTTCGGGCGCGAGTCCGACTCGCACTTGGCCGATTTTTACACGAGCATAATGATTCACTCAAACTATGCGCGTTTCCATAGCAACTTTCATCAAACATAAAAACATTGAAATAGTAAGAATAAAGACACTCTATAAATAAAATAGCTGAAAGTTACACGAAGTTTGAGTTTATTTCGTAAGTTTTGGATATTAAAATCACGTTTTGCATTAAAATGACGGAGCAAATGAAGTTTATTGTTAAAGAGTTGAATGGCACACTGGGCAGAAACTACGACTTGATAAAGTTCGACGCTCTAGACGAGAAACAACTGCTGCAGTTACTTGTGGACCTTTTGGTGAATTTTAATGCTGGGGAGAAGGTAAAGTAACACGGATATTGCTGAATACTACATTTGGACATTTATTATTACTTTGTTTACACAATAGCTTCACATTAAATCTGGTAGATTTACAAAGATAACTATTTATATTTTTAAGTTATACGTTTATACTATCTATGTTATTCGCATTAAGAAGTTACTATAATGAATTTAACTACTTTAGGAGGTTATTAAAGAACCTTTAGATAATTCTTTGAAGCCTACAATGGTAAATTAGTAACGACCAAGAACGTAAAGCTAAAATTTTATATTTACTACATTGCGCTGGCTAAGTAGCTGCTTGCGTTCATACCTGATAAAATTATTGATTATTAAAATATTGGTACGGAATAAGGATGTTTTAAACGGGCTAAGAATGTTTTTGGAAATTTTTAGTTGTAGATTTTTTCACACAATCGACGTACCATTCCTTTTATATTAAAGCGTCATAATTAATTAACTGTTATTATCGAAGAGTGTAAAGTCGGTGCTTACATATAAACCTTGAACTCCAGAGTAGGTGGAAATTGTATACCATTAGTCGATTGGGTTCTTCCATTAGGTTATTCGAAATGGCAAAAATAGCGTTTCTTATAAGAATTTAAATGTTGTAAACAGAATCCGGAAAACTGTTTTATTGAAAAAAATATTTCTAGTTGGATGTACGCGATGACGACATGGAAATAGTATCTGTTCGTCTGTTGGAAATGCTAGGCAGCGTCAAATACAGGCCGCCAGCTGGAGTGGAACCCACGCTATTTAGGTCGCAGTTGCTCGCCGGAGACCCACCGACTATTCACCACGTGTTGAATTGGCTACTCTCGAATAAGGAACAAGTGAAAAACACAGCCTATCTAGCTAAGTAATTATATTTTTGATTTTTGATTTAACGTAAGCATGATACCAAGTTTAATTTCCTCAGGAATGACGATTGAAATTTTTGTTTTTAGCCAAATTTAAGTAGGTGTAATGTCAACGGTAACTGTCCATTAAAATTTGTATATGTAGAGAAATAAAAATATTTATTTTACAATAACGAACTCGGACAAAAAAAAAGATTAAAGAAAAAAATACAGACGAATTGAGAACCTTTTCCTTTTTGAAGTTGGTTAATAAAAAGGAATTAGGTCTACAACAGCGCAATTTATGAGGTCCAAGTAACTTATCCTATATATTTGGAACAATCACATTCCAAAAATTCCATGAAATTCCAATGAAATCGGTTGACCTGTTTTGGAGATTATTTTGGATGGATATTATTAAGCGTGATTTATATATAAAGGTACCTATTAAAGAGAGTTAATATATCACAATGTGTATCTTTTTTAGATATTTAAAGATTCCTGACATTCCAACAGACGTCGCTCGTAACAACAACATTCAAGATTTATTAGATTTATATCAGAATTTAATTGACGAGTTTAAAGACGTGCACAAGAGAACAAGAATACTTCAGAAAGAGAGTGCCTCAGAAATCATCAATGACATCAAGGAAATGGCCGTTGAAAGAGACATAGGTACATTACACACAGATATCAATAAAAGTAAATGAAAATGAAATATATAACATTAAATTTATTTATAACGATTTCTACTCTCATAGCCCTCTTGAATGTTCTCCTTTGTTGTGGGTGCTATGAATACACACAAAGACGAATACATAAAAACCCAGACCCAGAACAGAAATCTAAATTCATTGTTAATATGTCTGTCTGGCCAGGGATCGAAGCGGGAATCAACTGCGTGTCAGACCGATCTGGTGACTGTTCCGCGGGTCGTCGATTTTGTACATGTTGTTAATATTTAGAGTAAAAATTAAATTATAATAAAAATAATGTATATCCATACAAAAATATACCTAGTACCTATGTGTAGTAGAAAAGTACAGATAACTTAAAACATTTTTCATTTTAGTAATCAAAAGATTAGAAAACGTTCAAGTAAATCTCATTGACGTTACTGATAAGGAGGAGCTTTTAAAGATAAGTAAGAATTTAAGAGTTCAGCAAGAAAGAACTAAAGAATTGGAACATCAGGTATCTAACTTATATTATTTTTAGAATGGTAGAAACATTTGTGGTTCGAGCACAATTATACCTATTATATTAAGCAAACTAATAATAATAGTCCCAAGCGCTGCTGTGTTCATATTTATGTTTATGTATGTGTTCCTATTTATCCAGGAATACGTAACTATCCAAGGCGTTCTAATTTTGTGATTTAGTAGGACAAGCAGTTCGTTTGGGTCTTACCCTAAGTAAGACTTTTTTGGCAAGTAGCCTTATTTGGATTTTACTACAGATATTCATAAGGTACAGCAGCCACTTCAGGTTAATGCATGCTCGTTTGCTCCATCAATAGATATTATAAAAAATAAGTTAGTAAAAGTTTCTAATATTTGTAGCATAAATCTAATCAAAATGTCGAATTTGAATACGTTTTCAGTACGATCTACAACAATCCCAGGTAAAATTAGCTACCGATCAGCTGAAGAGATATTTAAACATGATTCACGGCCAAAGTGCTACCCCGAAAAGTGTGAATGAAGTCATTAAGCATTTGCAGGAAGAAATACAGGTAGAGCGCTTTCTATGTATTTTTAATGAGGACGTGTTCTGCAGTAATAATGTCCGTCTACTCGATTAGTAAATTCAATCGTTAGTAAAGATTAATAAATAGAAAATTATAATAGTTTAGTAACAGCTGTTGGACTAGATGAAGAACAAAATTTGTTTCTTTGTATAACTTGATCACGTTTAAATTACATAAATACAATTCTATATTTTTTACCACATAATAACAGAAGAAACAAAAAAAATCGAAACCGGATTATTTAGTCTTCTTTAATTTTTTCTTTTAATTTATAACATTTATTTATGCTGTACGATTTAAAGGTATACTAATTTGCATTTGACCAATGCCGTAGACTCTGATTCTGTGGGGAGACTAGTAGGTACCTCCTCAGTATTGGGACAATGTATTGATATCAACATTTAAGTATCGTCTAAAAGGAGTGATTACAAGGAAGTTCTATAATTCATAGTATAACACCTTTTTGTTTCAGTTAAATACTTATCTCATAAAGGAAAAACTCCCATTAGAAATAAGTAATCTTCAAAAGGAATTAAATATCATGCAATATATAGCGACAGAGCAGCACCCGACTCGTTCTGATTTAATTGTTGTTCAGGACAAGGTAATTATAAGGGGAGGGAAAGTAAGTATTCGCTTATTTGTGACATAGGGAAAGTCGAGCTCTGATTTACGATAGCAATTTGTACAAAGAAGTTTCGGCGCTCACTGCTTGCAGTGTTGCCAGATTTTACAACCTCCGCGACCTAATTTCCATGGAACCTGAAAGTAAGTACGCCTATTATAGCTAGCTAATGCTTAATAAGAACTCACTGGAGTAATTTATTACCTACTTTGAATTTAATATTGCTGGTTATTGAATCTATTACGTTAATATTTATTATTATTATTATGTAACAGTACAGTACCTGTCGATTTTAAGATCACTAATTGTGTGCTACGGTTTTACTCTGTATTTAAAATGTCGTAAAAATAATAACGCAATTTTTATAATGTAATCTAGGAGCTTCTATCAAAAAGGCCTATCAAAATCCAAAACGTTTTTTTAACCATCAGACTTTCTATCCTCTTGATCAGTGGAAGGTATATCCTACCTTCCAGGGTCCGCGAGCGAAGAAATTCCAACCGCATTAGATACATAAATATAAAGTAATTGAAATATATAAAATGTATATTTAGCAGTTTCGCGCGACCATATTTATAGTAACAATTTAGTGTTCTCAATAGCAATATAGCTCTGTATATCAGCGAAACAAATAAATTATTTCAAAAGCTCAAAAAAATTCTCCTATTTGTAAATTTTGCCGTCTTTTGAAAGTGCCGCTCGGGGCGCGTGTTGAGTTGAAGGGTCTAGGAAGTACATGTCATACCTATAAAACAAAAATATCTTTTTATCGCCCCTGCAAATTGTCCTCCTGGGACGGACCGCCCACCAACGCCGGCACGCTCCGTCTCTGATTTTTAGGTATAATTTTTAAATGGAAGATGTCAGAGGAGGATTAAGTATATTTACATTTTGTCACTCCGGTTTCCAGACGTTGCACAAATAAAACAAAATGTAAGCTCTATAAAAATACTTTACGTAGATATCAGCAGTGAACAGCGAAGTGGAGCAATTGGTGCAGCGTCGGCTTGCGGCTGCAGGCCCTCGAGAGGACAAGTTGGCGCCCTTCCGGCAACAAGCAGCCGTTATCCGGCGCAACAAGGATGCTAGCGCCGGCCGCGTACACGAACTCGCAGCCACGTTGAAGGACCACGAAGCCACTTTGGCGGATCTACAGTCTCAAGTATCTATTGCCTATTTTTTGGTACTTACATAATAGAATGCGAAATAGCGAGTTGAATATATGGACCTCCATGATCAGAGATCTAAATAATTTTGTTTTTATATTTAAGCTATCTGTGTTTTATAAGTATTGGTTTTTGAGCACCCATAATCCATTGCGGAGCTATGAAACCCTCGTGCAAAAATTCTTTGGTTGCAAAGAGAATAATATAAATATAGATAATTCATTTCTTACACCAAACTAGAACGACCCCGACAAAATAATGTATAGATAATTTCTTTTTTGTCGTACCTCATACATCAAAGATATAAGATTGAGATAACTTGAACGTTTACTATTATGAGAGGTCAGTTGTGACAATCATCAGCGCGCCGCGTCGATCAGATTGGACATTTTTCCCATTTCGAGTAATCGGTCATTACGTCAAAGCGACGAGAGATCCGACCCGGATAATTTCTACCCTGTTTCCGTTTAGATTCATATCGAAAGAGACGCTGATGCGAACAGGCTATTACTTACATTAAGATTTTGTTAACTCTGACGCCCCAAATCAATTTAAATTAACTTGTCAAATTAATGCGCGTAGAGAAAAAACAAAACAAACATTTTCAAGTTATTTAATTTTATCCTTGTCTATTAAGGTGCGACAACTCCTTGGAGATATGGTTCTTCGAGGCGAGGAGCTAAAGAAATATGTAAATTCTTTACGCACAAAAAGTACCGTCTATAAAAGACAAAGAGCAAATCTTTCTACTTTTAAGGTACGTTTATTATTTTTAAAAGTGTGATTTACCTGAATGTCGCTAAATAAAATAATACGAGTAAAATTTTATGTTGCAACTTTTTTACAGGTCGAAGCGGGAATTTTAACGAGGACAATTCATATTTTAAGCACCAATGATCCAACGGTAGAAATGGCCTTGGTAAATCATAAAAAAACAAGAGTGGATGACGATGATATTATTGAGAAGAATAAATCTTCAGATCTAGCGAAGAAATCTTTGCATGATTTATCGCAGGTATTTTGAAATATTTGATAATATTACTACCTAATACTCATTGGGTCCATAAGTGGTATTCATATTATACTACTAAACTGATTGTCACGACTTAACTGATTCTTTTCAATGTTTAGTCTTTTTAACTGTGCTAAGGATCTAAATTTGGATACGTAAAAAGAAAAGTAATAATACAATAATGAAATCCTTAAAATTTTAGGTTGTAGCTCAAACTGCTCAAAAATTATCGCAAGTACGTCAAGAAATTCAGCCATTAGCTGATAAAATTAAACCCATAAAAGAGGACTTTCAGACAGTTCAACAACAATACGATCAAAAGAAACGAGTGTATGAAGCGACATCCATTAATATAACATCGCAAATGGAACCGCTGAAAAATCAAGTTAAAGAGTTGACTGATCAGTTGAATAGTAAGGAGGATGAATGGAAAAACTTGAGGCAAAAAATTACAAAAGCGGAAAGTTTGCAAGAAGTGGTGAAGTTCGAAATGAAAAACTCAATGCAGTCCCCACGGAAACCGTCAAGAATGGAAGCATTGAAGGAGAAAGTTGCTGATCTGGAAGGAATTGTGAAGAATTTGGAAGAAGTAAGATTTTTGTGTATAAAATACATAACTGAGATTTATATAGCGGAGATAAAGTTCAAAGTTCAATTTATAATTTAGTAGAGAACAACATACATATATCTGTGAAAACAAATTGTGTCATATTTGTTAAACAGTCAAAATACGAGAGATACAGCTTCAAACTATTTCGACATTTTGAATAATTACCTACCGGTAATCATTCAAACCCTACACGAGACTATCGCGAGCAATTAGCAGACTACAATTTAGATTAATGATAAATGTGGCCTAGTTTCTCAGTGGCTATACAAATGATAATAAATTTTCAGATAATTTAGAATAAAATTGTAAGTAACAAAATGTTTTTTGTTTTACAGGAGCAACGGGCAATTAGTTCCCGACAAGGCATTGTAGAAGAGCAAACTAAGTTATGGGAAAACACGCTTCAACTTTTGCGCTGCAAAATGAGAGTTCGCACTGAGCCACAAGCTCGACAAGAGCGCATGCATATCACGCAACATTCACAGATGCTAACACTTACATAATTAATCGATTAGTTTTCATTAAAAATGTCTCTTACTCCTTAGTGTTATTGGCAAGGAGCCAGGAGTAACAATATTGCATGTTAAATGTCTACGTTAATAAATAAATAACCAATCTTTATTATTTTTTTATTCACTTTTTGTAACAGATTTGGAATATGCGATTCTATAATCAAATTGTGTTCTATTCTTAACTGCGTTCAAAACTCGATTTAGCAATCTCTTCGGAGTCTGTTCATTCTCATTCTTCCTGTTACGTGTCGCTCCAGTGACAAACTAAAGCTAATTTGCAATTTAGATGAGTCTCTCCCGCTGTTGCGTAAAAGTCACGTGCAATTTCCTCCTATATCATATTTCCATCGGGAAATTCAATTCGATTTGCCATTTACGCTTAAGAACCAAATGTTACCTGATTTTCTTTTCTTTTGTATTAAGTTTGAAACAAACTTATTACTAAAGGTTCTATTAAGGACCTTATGCATATGGCCTTTAATTTGAGTGTGCTTATCGATATCGACCTAACTGTATACCGATTTAAAAATATGAAAAAAAAAAACTATTGACTAATAAAAGCTTTCTGTAACGTTATTTAATTTTCAGTAACAATCCCCTATTATGTATGTGGCGCTTTTTATATTTTATTGCGCTTTTTTTAAATTAAAAATACCCAGTCATTACTTATTGATATAAGTAATATACGAGCCGTGATACGAGCCTCTCACTACTCGAGAGTACGACGTTCAAACCCCGAGCACGCATCACAGATTTTTTTTAATTATGTGCGTATTAGAAATAAATTATCATTGTTTTACAATGGAGGAAAACATGATGAGAAAACCTGTACACAGAGTTAAAAAAGTGGTCTCAAAGGTGTAGACTTTACCAATTTGCACTTGGCCAGCGCGGTAGGTTATGGCCTAAAACTTTCTCATTCTGAGAGAAGACCCTGCCCAGCATTGGGACAATAATGGTTTGGCGATGTTTAAAATAAATGGGTTGTAACGGATACGCTGCTCTTTCTTATAACATTCACCTTAAAACTTTAAAAAGTTAGTTGACTGGAAAGTTTTACTTAATAATTATTTATAGAATGATGCATATTCTCTATAAATTCATTCCTGAATGCCAAACCATCTTATAAAATGGATTTGGTAACCAAGAGATATTTAGTAATTGATAAAAGGAAGAGGGAGACAGAGGATAACGTCGTAAAAAGGCACTGCTTGTGTCTTAAATCCTAATCCTCACCTGCAAGTTAAAGGGAAGAGTTGGAATGATTCTATTAAAGGCCGACATCACACGAACCGTGCGTGAAAATGTGTTCTAGTGTTTGCTCGTTGGTTGAAATTTGACCCAATAAAATGATAAGTCGAAGTGGATTTTTTATAAATTTGTTAAATGTCCACAAATTCATCCATTTTAAACTAGCGTTGGTGCGGAATTGATACATTTTAATATGTTACGGGTACTTAATATACGGATTTTGATTTTCTTCTTGCTGATATTTCGACCCAGTTACATGGACCATGTTCACGGCAAAACTGCTTACTAATAGCTGTCCAACAAAAGAGAAAGAAGTACTGAATTGTTTTGTTTGCTATTGTGTAGAACATAATGCTTTATGTTTATGTTAATAGTCTATAACATTCATTAATTTCTCAGAACTCATGGTCGATTTGCGCGTGACTATGAAATAATAATAACTATGCAGTCTAAATTTATATGCACGTGATGTATATTTCACAGAACATGATGTATAGCCGGCTATGAAGTAGGGTCTTTGGTCTTTTTACATCTTTCTTAAAAGCCCTTTGCTCTAGCGCTACGAAATGCCTCGTTGGAAAGCGTTTCACAACTTACACACGCGCGGTACAAACGAATGTAGGAAACGGGGAAGAGTGTTATGAATGTATTCGATGTAGATAGTTCTTTGATTAACTAGTGTGTTGGAATATGGCAAAACAACGTTTGACGGGTCAGCTAGTATTAGTGTAGATTTTAGTTACAAACTACTTTGCCATTGCAGAAATAACTCAATGTGTCTCTAAATTTTATTTTTTAGTTCAATTGTCCGTACTTCGAATGTTTGTGCCGACTACAGAACCTTTAAATATGCGCCATCTGACGTGTAATACGCTTTTTTTTCGAATGAACACCTGTTTTTTTAAGGACGAGACGAAATTTGTTATAGCAAATGCCGTTTTTTTACTGTTTTCTTTTTTCCGTTTACTCTTTGTTATGAGTGAGCAATATTTCATATCAAATAGATAGCTTTTTACGCTTGAGCGGACTACGGACCCTTTTCTCCTGTTAGGAGAGCTTCCTGTACGGTCCTAAAATGATTATTACCTGAGAAGAAAAGCACATACGGGTACAAGGTACGGGATACATCGTTACATAATGCTATTTTCCGATAAAGAATTCTTTGATAAAATATTATTTCATGTACATAAAAAGCAGTTAGAGTCTACTGGTTTGTATTTCACGGTTGATGTCGGGGGTACGGGGGATTTACTTTTGGAGGTAGGTACATCTGATTTTCGAAATTAGCCTATTAAAAAGTTTCAAAAGTTAACGGTTAAGGAAAACTATATAATCAAAACTTCCTAAGAATAGTCTTAAAGGTCCCAGATACATGTAAGGTCCATCATTTCGCACTTGATCAGTAGAACAGCAAAGGGTTGGTAATGAAAAATATACAACTTATGTATTCGCGTCGCCATACTAGTAGATACTGCAGAAGATTAAAAGTTTCCTTTCTTGATAATCATTTGAGCTTAGGTAATATGGTTCATAAAGGAAACGTATCCTATAACAAGACAAGCTTTAATCCTTGGGATTAATAACATAAACTTTGTTTACCCACAGTTTGTGGCCCATAAATCATCTCAAGAGGAAACATGGAGTTTTATTCACACTACATAATGTTACGGATGACACTTAAATATATGTGCAATGTGAGCCTCTAGAAGCCAGAAGCCAGATGGAGTGTAATGATTTTCAAGCGTATGTACTCATATAACGTCGGTGATACTGCAATACCGCTTAACCAACATTGCAAAATACCGCGGAACTACATAAGTAGCAGAATCGAGATTTCGCGGCTGTAGGTTTCTGTTGCCGATTGGCTCCTTATCTATACATATAAATAAAATTGAAGTGTCTGTTTGTAATATCAAAATAACATTTTTTTACCAAATGCATAT
>DWNE01003111.1:0-17342 GCA_018249875.1 Cecropterus toxeus | reverse complement strand
TCACAGATGCGTTGCTACTCCCGAGGACTGAGATGGTCGCCTCATATAAAAGTCGGCAACCACACCCTTCCACCGAAACGCAAGAACTGCTTCACGCTAGAAATGTGGCGATAGTACTTCCGCGGCCGAACATTGGTTCTACCACCTGGCCATTTGTAACATTGATGGCATTTTACTACCATAATTATATTTTATTCCACAGTTAAGATGTTACGTGAAGAAATCAAATCTGCTCTGGAATTCTTCGCGCTCCGTCCGTTCAAATACTACATCTTCCGTGCAATTCCCGTCGATGGAATGTTACCAATATCTTTTATAGGTCTATGTACCACTTACGTCATTGTGTTAGTACAAACACAGATCAAGTTTTAAGCATTCTGAAACTTAAATATAACAATTTTAAAATAATTCACAAAAAGCGCTTTTCAATAAAGTAATACTTTTGATGTGTACTCCCTGTCACATTTTACCTTCTCTCATTTTTACAATTTTTAAATTTAATTTGCATCACCATCTCGTTAATACGTGAGGTTTCTATCTTGTAACTGAATTTAAAAAAATCCAAACCGAAAAAAGGTTGTTTTAAATTCTTTTCAAAATTATTACAATTTTTGACGATTCTCGTTTCCTTATAAATGTTCAAGCAGTACTTTGCAGTAGTACTAAAATTGTACATGAAAAGTGTTCATATAATTTTACGATCATTATACTTAAGGTAGTACATGCAAAAGAAAAAAAAAATAGAGATAAATTTTAAAGATATAGTGAATACTATTGTATTGGTACTGGTAAAGAATAGAAACTAATAATTCTGAGTGGCGTGGTATTATCAAAAAAGATGGAAAAATGGAAAGACGAGGAGTAAAGGCTGTAAAATATATATATGTACATTTTTAAAAAGAGACCTCGTCCATCGAACAAAGAATTTATGAAAAAAACATTATTACTTAGACCGACAGAAAGTGATTATAACCAACAACAGTGTCCGGTTGAAAATCAGTGTGCTTTTCGATATTAGGTGACAATACGGTAAAATAATAAATATTTTAAATTCAAAATATTTCAGTGTAATATGACACATAAAAAGGTAAGATTTTATCAAATAACATGTTTTTTGTTAAAGACAACAAAATAAAAACAAAAAAATGTTCACATCATTTTTGAGGTTATGTGAAAAAAGAGTAGAAATATGTAAGCTGTAAATCTTTTTATTATTTTCTATAGGACTTGCAGGTTTGCCAGAAATTGAGCTATTCAGCCCTCCAGCTTCTCGAATTCCGATTGCCCGTAATTTATTTTTCTTTTCTTTTTGTAATATTCTCGTCCTTTTCTATTGGGTTTCATCCCACTGTATTTTTTTGGTTTCAAAAATTAGCGACCCTGGTCTATTAAATTGATACTTGTGTTTATAAAAGGACCGCGAGGATATACTGATAATTGAACTATAATTTGTAATATGTTGGCCTTCTAGTGGTGCTCTATTAAAATAAATGTACCTGCAGTGTATTTATATTTAGATCAGATAAGTACTGACGTCAAAGGAACTGTACATGGTAATATCGTCGTATATGTTGATACCGATAACTATTACATTTACAATATTGTACGTATTGTAAATGTTACAGTTCTTATATGTGATTTTATAGTTTTGAATTATGTTACCCATAACTACAATTTGGTTTTGGCAAAATTCATCAGGTTCCAAATTATCCGTTAATCCTTAACAAACGTACGTTCGTGTACAAATAGATATAAACTATGGCATTCCACAAACTGAGACGATTCTGATGATATATCACACGTCACAATTCGTCAAGCCGCTTAGGCTGTAGCGCGTGCCAAACAAAAATACATACATACACTCGAAAAACATAACTCTCCTTCTGACGCAGTTGAGTAATAAAATTAGCTGACTTTCATACAAACATTTGTCCCCTATGTAACTCTTTTAAGGGTGGAAATTAGAAACTCGTTCTTAGCTAGGCTCTAGGTCATACAAGGAACCTTTTATCAAATTTCATGTTTAATAGTTAGGATAGATAATAAAATTTAATAATACGAGTCTATAACTATTGACCGGCAGTTTATGTGTCTTTCGATGAAAATTGAAGCGTTTTATTTCGATCGGACAATGTAAAATTCATTAATAAGCAGATTTATAGATATTATCAATAAAGTGTTTTAATATTCCCTGTCGATATATTACCCCATGGTATAAGGTGGAAAACATTAATTCTTTCATTATGCTTTTGTATTTCGATGAAAATTCACGTAAATGTTTCTAAAAATGCTCGCGTTCTTTACATCTAAGTCACTTGTTTATAGTGTTATGATATATCGTTTGATATTAGGACATTTTTATAGCACCAAATCTAATTATGTCAATTTCTTATTACGACTTTATTGTGCTAGTTTTATTTTAATAATTCCCTTAGTCATGTTATTATATCCAACGATACTTTTAAAAGCATCGTATTTAATTCCCTTTACATGCGAAATATTCTCTAATTTACTAATATCGTATTTAAGCGGGCAAAGTTACTATTTGAAGTTTTATGCTATCATCAGTGATATTGATTACTTCTCTGGTTATCGCAATTCCTTCGTATCTCTACGATCTTATCTCTTAATTGTTTTGACCGTGGTTCTTAAATTTATGATGATTTATGGGAAAGTATTCCATGAAACAAATCTAATTGATTCTACAATAATACTTTTACTAGCGTTGTCGTTATCGGCAAGTTACATGCCTATAATATTTACGTTAGATATTGTGTTCCTTCGAGTTAAAGCGCTACGCGAGAATATAAAGAGCCTCGACGGTGCGATCGTGGAAAAAATTGAAAATTTGAGAAAAGTCGTACATGTATATAATGATATACTCGACATATTCCATGATGGAAATGCGGCGATGCAAGTTTCGGTAGCTGTATTTTACATAAAATATTACATGAGTATAAAAGTGAAAACAAAAATAAATATTGTTTTTTTTTTTTTAATATTTATATGTGGCAATAAGAAAAAAATCTTCATTTTAGCTGGCGGTCCTAGTGTTAATTAATTTTTTAAAAATGATTTTATATATGTTCCGGTTATTCAAGAATTGGTTTGACGGGGTATGTGATTTAAGTCGTTAAGTTTAAAATTCTCGTGTTATTGTAAATGATTTACGTAGGAATTATAAATGTTTATTGATTATTTTAATTTTAATGTTCATCAAGTTTTTTACACTACTGTCGGTAGCGTATCGAAGGGGTGAGGGGGGGGGGGAGGAGGGGGCGGCGCACCCCGAGCGACACCTCATGAAGGGCAGGCGGAATATCTTGGATAGGAACTATCCTTTGTTATTTTTATATAATAACTACCTGACCGGACAGACTGTCTTGTCTTAACTATAATTTTGAATTCGAATTGGTGAGAATGTCAGTTATGTAAAATGCAATAAGGTTAGGTTTTGTTAATATTTTTAATTTTTCGCGCAACTTTTCACTTTTTTCTCTTATAAGAACCTTTCATAATAATAATAAATACAACAAAAAAGAAATATCGAAATCGGTTCAGCCGTTCTCGCATGCTATGACCAAAGGAAACAAGGATTCATTTTTATACATACCTATAGGAAACGCATTTCTAAGCCATGTTAAAATCTCAATAGACACAATATACGTAGATGCATGATAACGTAACTTCATAAAGTTTATAATGATTAATAACAATATTGTTTTCGTTTGATACAAACTATTAATACATATTCCTTTAAGACATACCTGGCAGCCTTTGTTACCCTGAGTGGAATTCTTAACAACATGATCAATGTGTGTGCTTCATCTTTATTTGTGGAATTGACAATACAAGAAGTAAATGAGATGACAAAGTATTTATCGAAGCAGCTTGTGGTGTGCGAAAGTAAAATTATTATTTCCTTACACATAAATATTATCATTATCTTTACCAATAATTATACAGGCTATTTAATTATTTTACAGATGAGGTGTTACGTGAAGAAATCGAATGTGCCCTGGAAGCCTTCGAGCTCCGTCCGTTCAAATACTACATCTTTCGTGCAATTCCCGTCGATGGAATGTTACCAATATCTTTTATCGGTCTATGTACCACATACGTCATTGTATTAGTACAAGCACAGTACAAGTTTTAAGCATTTGGCAACTTAAATATTATTTTAATAATACACATATATTACATGATATGTTGAGCTTTTATTAAATTAAGAATTATACAATAGACACAAGTTATTACTCTGATACATAATTTTTACCATTGCCATTAAAATAAATGTTGATTAATAAGATTTTAAAATATCCCTTTCTGTCCTATATTTAACGTTTCATCTATTCTGTTTAACGTTTCTATTTAACTTTTCTATATTCTGCTGTTTGTTTTGTTAATTTCCTTACAATCTTTTATAAAAATTCAATGAACAAGTGACAGTAACAGTTTACGTTAGTAAAAATACAATTAATTTATGAATAATATTTATATTTTAAAAATAAATGTACCAATATGGGTAGATAGATCTCTCGATTTTTATAATACGCTATTTTATATTGTGGCTAAAGAAACCTTTAAATAATTGGGTGTTAATTTTTCTCATTGAAAGAAACATTACATAATCTAAAATTATGTATTTATACAAAAATAAAACATTCGTTTCATCTTAGAAAATTGAACTGAATGCTACTACAGGAACTGAATACTCACAATTAACATGAATTAATATGAATTGAGTATATATAATTAACGCAATTGTTTATTATATGTACCTACTCAATTCATATTATTAATTATTTTCGAGTGTATGTATATATGTTTGTTTGTATATGTATGTATGCCAATTTCTTTGGCAGCCCAAACGATACAGGCTATTTTTTTTAAATGGCGCTTGGAAATACGATAAAATGAGGCGTTGAATACGGGTTGAAAGTTTTAATGAAAGCTAGAGAATGAATAAAATCCTCTTTAAAACTTGAGGATTGGAATTTTTGGTTAGAATCAGTAAAATACCTATGAAACCTCTCCCAAACAAGCCTAATGTTTAAAAAGACCTCAGCAATATGGACCACATGCACACGCTTCGGCAGATTATACAGAAGATTGAGGAGTATAGTCTGCCGTTATGTGTTGCTTATGTGGACTATGAGAAAGCCTTCGATTCTTTCGAGAACTGGGCGATGCTGGAGTCCCTTCAGCGATGCCACATAGATTTTAAAGATACATTGAGGAGTTGAAGTGAGTACTCACAGCCACCAACCATGTCAGTCCAAGTACACGACCAAAGCATGAACCCAATCCGACTGCAGCGGGGAGTCAGGCAAGGCGATGTCATATCGCCGAAGCTGTTTACCGCTGTGTTGGGAGACGTGTTCAAGCTGATGGAATAGAAAGGTCTCAGCCTCAACATCAATGGCGAACACGTCACACACCTTCCAGTGACCGAAGGCATATTGATCTTTATAGATTTGCCGGCGGACCTCAGCACTACGCTAGATGACTTCAATACGGGTGGGTCTTAAGACGAATATGGATAATACAAAACGCATTTTAACGTCTATGTCAAACGTGGTTGCTTGGAATTTCGTTACAAGACATGATTTGCAACGACGAAATCCGTAGGACAAACTAAGCTCACTGACATAGGTTTCAAAATCAGCAAGCTGAAATGGCACAAGGCCCGCCACATCGTCTGAAGGACCTCTAATACCGATGACATTTAGGCAAAAGTAGTTAAGGAATTTTTGATATCGGGAACGCGCTTCGAATTTTTTTGCTTATCGGTTCCTGAGTGTTTTTATGTTTGAAAGTCATATTTTAACAAGCAACAAAATTCTGCTTGTTGAGATGTTCAAAAAATATTTTGATTAATTTTTATATAAAATGTAATTGTCGATATCGGGATTGCGCACAAAATTTGTTACTTATCGGTTCCTGGGTGCTTATATGCTTAAAAACATATTTCAATAAGCAAGTAAATATCTGCTCGTTGAAATTTCCAATAAAAATTTTGTTTACTTTATATGTATTTTTTGATAAAAATTAAGTTTTGATATCTGGACCGCGTTCAGAATTTGTTGCTCATCGGTTCCTGAGTGTTTAAATACTTTAAAATCATATTTCAATAAGCAACCAAAATTCTGCTCGTTGAGATTAAAAAAAAAATGAAAGTAAGAATAATCACAATGTTTAATTGTGATTATTCTTAGTAGGTACAAATTATTAATTGGGTTAGATAGTTCGTAGGCTAGCCGACGGAAATAGTTATAATAAATCGTGCGGTGTAACCCACAAACAAATTCATCACATATGACATTATAACATTTCTAGCGATTTTACCTAACCGCGAACTTCCAAGAGCTGATAAAAAGAAGCGAAAATTGTAGTTATTTTGAATATGTTGATAGATCAGTTTTTATCATTTGTATTAAAATAAATTTTAATCAATAAATATTTAAAAACAACTTCATTTATTGTTAAGATTAACCTTTTTTTTAATTCATTTGCAAAATATGAACCTAACATGCTAAAGAAGTAATTTAGAATGTTAAATTTTTTTTTTTATAAATTAATAAAGGTAATATGAAACAGGAAACAAAAATTACGCCAAATTTAAAATAGATTCCTTTATTTAAAAGCGCTAAACATGGCTTGCGATATGTAAGTTTAATAATATTTTAATATTTAAGTTGCCGAATGATTGAACTGTGTTTGTACTAATACCATGACGTAAGTGGTACATAGACCTATTAAAGATATTGGTAACATTCCATCGACGGTAAATGTCCTGCAGATGCAGTATTTGAACGGTCGGAGCTCGAAGAATTCGAGGGCACATTTGATTTCTTCACGTAACACGTCATCTGTGGAATAAAATAATTTTATACTTGTAAAACGTTGTCAATACAATTGGGTATAGTATGCTGTACGTCCATCGGCCTTTCGAGGAACGTTGCTAGAGTTAAGGCTCTTATAATTACCGTCACTAAACCATTCAGTGCTTTCTCCCATTAATGTCCCAATATAACCTAGTTATCAGGGTTTAGTCGAAGAGCCCTATTTACGAACTTTTTCAAATATTTTAACGTTAGTTATTAGTCATTACAACGCATCTGTGATCAACTTCCGATAGAAGCCCTGTTCTATATATGAAGTTGTTTACAGATATCCATGGGCGACACCATCACTCCAACCACTTACCATCGGTTGGACTGCATGCTCGTTCGCTACTACATTCTTATAAAAATATAATTGTAGACGGCAAATTACCACTTTAATCGATTTAGGAGCGTTTATCATCATAATGTGCACCACAGCATCATTTACTGAGGAATTATTTTTACGAGTAAGATTTTGTGTCCATTTTAGTTTCAATATGTATGTATTATGTATGTATTATTGTATGTATTACAGGCTTTAAGTGAACTAGATTATAACTGCTTTTCCAATATTAACATTGTCTTTTTTAGTTGAGCCCTAATAAGATGTCACGGTAATATTTCCATCATTTATTTGTCTTGGTGTAATCATAATATTTATAGATGCTGATTGGTTGTTAAGATATAAAAATACTACCTTTGCATAATACGAGTTGTCTCGATAAATATTTTGTCATCTCATTTATTTCTTGGATTGTCAATTCAGCAAGTACAGATGAAGCACACACATATAACAAGTTAGTAAGAATTCCACACATGGCGAATAATGCTCCGAGGTATGTCTGAAAAGTTAAGTTATGATTTCATTTGATACCCATATTGCCGCGATTATAAAACAGCAGTCCCCCCCTCGTTTTCCCTTATTTGTAGGCGTCATTTTTATTTATAGCCTATGTTACTCTGAAAACTGATGCGATTCTAATGATACGTCAAAATCCGTCAAGCCGTTTAGGCTGCAGTGCGTGCCAGTGGATATACATACAAACAAACATATACTCGAAAAATATTACCCTCTTTCTGATGCAGTTGAGAAAAATTAACAAAAAAGTTATATGGAACAGGAAGTAAAAAAAATACGTCAAATGTAAAATACATTCCTTTATTAAAAAGCGGGAAACATCTCTTGTGATATTTTAGTTTAATAATATTTTAACATTTAAGTTGCTAATTGCTTGAACTGTGCTTGTACTAACACAATAACGTAAGTGATACAGAGACCTATAAAAGATATTGGTAACATTCCATCGACGGGAATTGCACGAAAGATGTAGCATTTGAACGGTCGTAGCTCGAAGAATTCGAGGGCACTTTCAATTTCTTCTCGTAACACGTCGTCTATGGAATAAAATAATTTTATATTTGTAAAATGTTGTCAAAGATACAAATGGGTATAATGTCCTGTAAATCCATCGGCCTTTCGAGGAACATTGCTAAAGTTAAGGCTCTTCTAATTAGCGCCACTAAAATCATACAATGGATTCTCCTATCAACGTCCCAATATGGTATTATTGTTAAAAGCGTTTATCATTATAATTTGTTACATTGACTGAGAATAAGGAAGAGGAATAATTGTTATGAGTAGGATTTGGTGTTCAAATTTGTCTCAAATATGTGTAATTACAGGATTTAAGTAATCTAGATTATAAGTAGTTATATTCCAATACTAACATTGTCTTATTTAGCTGACCCCTAACAAGATGCCACGGAAAAGTTTCCAATATCTACACCAGCCTCTGTATAATCTTGATATTTATAGATGATGATGACTGTTGGTTAAGATATAAAAAATCTACCTTTACACATTATAAGCTGCTGCGACAAATATTTTGTCATCTCATTTATTTCTTGTATTATCAATTCCACAAGTACCGATGAAACACTCACAAATAACGAGTTATTAAAAACTCCACACAAGGAGAATAATGCTTCCAGGTATGTCTGAAAAGTTAAATCAAATATTAAACGACTAATTTTTAATCAATACAAACATTATTGCTATCAATCTGTACGGAGTTATGCTTTAACCCAATGCTTAATTAGAGTTATTAAAAAATATTACGTATAATTCTGATGGTATCATTCCTGCAATTTTGAATATGGTATGCTTGAAATACTTTTTAGATTATGGAAGTAGCAAAGTATAGTTATATTTAGATACAGTAGTTAAGGACAAATAAATGGTGACCTTCAAAATAAGAATACTCCATATATATAGCTATACTCAAATCCTTCACAATTAGACCAAAATGTTAAAATTTCAACTTTATTTACATACCTCATAAAACCAACTCTTGATAAGCCTGTTCATATTCAATATTACTTTTAAAAAGTTGAGTAAAACCATGGTCGCCATCTGAAAGAAATATATTTTTTTTAAATTATCGAATACTTATTTATTTCTATAAAACTATTTGCTTTCACTTGTATAGTTTATAATATTATTATAATTTAAATTTACCAATATTTGCATCGCTGTATTACTATCATGGAATGCGTGGAGTACATCATTATATACATGTACGATTTTTCTCATATTTTCAATTGTTTTCAAGACCGTACTTTCGAGCCTTTTTAAATTCTTCCGTAGTGCTTTAACTCGAAGGAGTACAATATCGAATGTTATTATGATAGGAATATAGCTAACCGATGTCGACAACGCTAATAAAAGAAATGTAGTCATTCCAATTAGATTCGTCTCATAGATTATTTGTCGACAAATTATTGTAATCTTGAGGATCGCTGAGAAAATTATTACAAGATAGGACCGTAGAGATACAAAAGAGTCGCGATAACCAGAGGAATCGTCGATGTCACTAACCGTAGCATAAAACTTCAAATAGTAACTTTGACCGCTTACAAATGATATGAGGAAAGTTAGAAAAAATTCGCAAATAATAGGAATCAAACTGAATGTTGTTAAATTTGTCGTTGGGCATATTATCATTACTACGGGAACTACTAATAAATTAAAACTAAGACAGTACAGACGTAATAAAAAATTGATATAATTAGAACGACTAGTGCCGTAGTATCGTCCCATTATTAAACAATATATCATGACATTTTGAACATATGACTTAGATGTAAAGTATGCGAATATTTTCCGAATACGATCCATTGCGTCGAAAAATTTACGTGAAAATCGTTCGAAACACAAAACTATAATGTAAGAATTTATGGTCCACCTTATATCACCATAGAATATCTGAACAATTTATTGATAATATCGCTATGTAATTACTAGTTGTTTTTACGTCGTTTGATTGAAATCTCAAACAATTTAACCAACATCGAGTAACGTAAATATAAAGTTCGGTATTTTATATAATTTTTGAGACAGTCTTTTAATATAAGATTTACAATTTCATTATATGCGTAGGTGATAAAAGATGCAAATTTGCTCGTGCAAGTACTTAGTAGTTTATAGAGGAATAATAATAATCATAGTTTTTAATTATTTGTACAATTATCTTGAACGATTTTGATACTCATTCACAATTGCTTGAATGCTAAAGAAATCTTATACTGAAATGCCGTGCAAATAGTTATAAAAATCCCAACAGTGTACCTACTAACTTTACTGTAGGTACTACAATTAAGCTCGATGAATATGACATTACCACGGCCTTAGCCTAAAAGTGTTGTCTATCCGCGAATTTTCAAACTACCGGGGAAAAGCGGCGTTACGTATATTAATTTATACAACTGACTTGCAAAAGGCAATCCGTGGTACGAGGACACTAAACATTAAATAATGTTCATGTTAATAGCTTTTTGGTGCAACCAATCAAACCGAAACCTGTTACTAAAAACCGCATTCAAATCAGACATGCAAAACCCATACTACATATGGGTTTTGCATAAACACTTTTTTACTGCAGCGCCTCGTGGTGAGTTTTTGTTGTAAAGTATAAGAGCATGCACCGATTAAATCTTATATTATTAACTTATCATTGAAAACTGCATTAAAATCGGACTGGTAGTTTTGGTTTAGCACAAACAAATGTTTATTGTTGTCACCGTAACGTGTATCTACAAACATGCATCAATTAAACCTAAACTTATCCCTGAAAACTGCATCATAATCAGTCAAATAGTTTTAGAAATAAATGGCAACATTGGTTTGCATAAACATCCTCTCACCCCACACGCATATACCATCTATGTACAGTCGCGGGTAAAAGAAATGATAAATAAAACAGGAATGAACGTAGATTTTTTTTTCAAATATTTTGTTGAATTCTTTATTGATAATTGCTAAACATTACGTGTCACATTGTACTACTCGATCAAGCTAACTAGACGAACGGGAGGAATGCGGTTTCCCTCCCCGGTCCCGTCTCATCCTGGTACCGTTCGCGCCTAAACTCCCTAATCTATTATGATATACTAAAAATATAAACAAGCGAAGATTAATTTGTTGAACTAATTAGTTAGTTCTTGTTTCAATGATAACACAAAATAAGTAAAAAAGCGTTGTTTAACTTTATTTTTTTTTTAAATAGAAATTTATAAAACTTTACATCTCATCGGAATCTACATTTCACAAAAAACATTATTGCTATTTATTTTGTTATCAGTAGTGCGAACTTGCGAGTGACGTCACGTTTGACATTCGTCTAGTTAACTTGGTCGACTTGTAAGTGAATTATTACAATTATATTTTAATATTTTACTTGCCAAATGCTTAAAACTTGTACTGTGCTTGAACTAATACAATGACGTAAGTGATACAGAGACCTATAAAAGATATTGGTAACATTCCATCGACGGGAATTGCACGGAAGATGTAGTATTTTAAAGGCCGAAGCTTGAAGTATTCCAGGGCACATTCAATTTCTTCACGTAACGCCTCATCTGTGGAATAAAATATATGAATGGTAATAAAAACAGCCGTACGTTCGTTCGACACGACGAGTGTAGCCATATCCATACTAAGAAAAGAGACAAACACAACAAGGTATAAGATGTTCTTATACCTGCTTGTTGTGTTTGTCTCTTTTCTTTATTTTTTTATGTTTTTCTTACCTTATTTCTGCTGTTTGTTGTTGTTGTTAATTATGTTATTATAATGTTCTATAAGGTTGATAAAGTCACAAATGGTTACGATATCCTGTACATCCATCGGTATTTTAAGGGCCATTGCTAGACTCAAACCTCTATTATTATTCTATTCGGCTACTGTAACAGTTTAGTACCTTCTAATTGCATCAGTGTTCGAATATATTAAATTATTAATGTCATCGATGTCTCATCGAAGAGCATTCTTAATGAAGTCTACACGTAAGTTTTTTTTTCCAACCGGTTTATCAGTCAATACCATTGTGAATGGCTTATGAGTACTTCAGTCTGCTAATTTATAAATATTTATATCATCATAACCATTATTAACTAGGAATTATTTTGAAGGTCCAGAATATTTGTTCTTCCTTTCAGTTACAAATATGTATGATGTAAATATAGAATTTATCTAAAGTATATTAAAACTAATTTCTACGTCATCTTTATTAGCTTTACTGGTAAGAATAACATTTATAAATGATATGATAATTAAAAAGAAATTATAACTCTACCTTTACATATTATGAGCTGCATCGATAAGTATTTTATCACGTCATTTATTTCTTGTATTGTCAATTCTGCGAGTATAGATGAGGCAAACAAATATATCATGTTATTAAAAATCCCAAACAAGGAGATACATGTGTTCAAATATGTCTGAAAATTTCAAATTTTAACACACTTATTTGTAACTAATGAAGCAGTGTTGAAATCGCTACGAAGTAATGTTATTATCCAAATGTAAAATCAGATCTATCAAATTATTGTTGTCTATTCTGAAGGTTTTATTTCTGAAATATGAAAAATGGGTTTACTCGAAATACTTTTTACATTATATAAATAGCAAAAACAAGCAACAGGTCCACTGGATAGTAAGTAATACTTGCAGACCATAGACAACTGTAATCAACTCCAGAAAAAGATTCGAATCATACGATTCGAAGAATTCGAAGATGCGTTGCTTTCTTGGAGAAGGACTAATTTAGAACGCCTCAAATATAAGAAAAATGAATACCAAATAAATTTCATCCATATAACCATGGTCTTTTGATGTCCACTGCTGAACATTGCTAGCTCTTCTAATGGAGGTTTCAGCCACGGTTAATTTTATCGAAAAAATCATCCATTAGGAAATAACTAAGACTCTTTTTCAAATCGTCGAGGAGGGTGAAATCGTGTCCGGACTTTGTGGAACTGTATTTTTTAGATTTTGATATTTTTTTTACTATTTTTGTATACATAATGTAAACATGAATACACAACTGATAAAGAGCCTATAGGATTTTTTACAATTTATAAATATCTTTACCTTTTTTATTTAAGGCGTTAAAAACATCTAAAGTTTGTCCCTAGAAGGCCAACTAGAATATACATACCTCATCAAACCAACTTTTGATTACTCTATACGAATATATTATTATTTTCGGAAAATTAAATGAAACCAAGCCCGTCATCTAAAATTAAAAAAGTTTTTTCTCTACTTATCAAATATTCAATAAATTTTAACAATCTTATGATATATTTAATAATTTAAATTCAGCTACCAATATTTGCAATGCCAAATTACTGTCATGGAATGAATATAGTAGATCATTATACACATATACAACTTTTCTTCATTTTTCAATTTTTTTTACGGTAGTTTTTTAGGACTTGATAAATTCTTCCTTAGCGCTTTAATTTAAATATACATAATATCGAACGTCATTATCATAGGGCCATAGCCTGCAGATACGAACATTCCTATTAAACACATTATTGCAAATTAAATTAGATTTGTTTCATTGAATACTTGTTCAAACAACATAGAAATTTTAAGAATTATTGATAAAGCAATTGGAAGATAAGAATGGTAAGACAAAAAAGAGTTGCGATAACCAGAGAATTCATCGATGTCACTGATCGTAGTATAAAACTTCAAATAGTTACTTTGTCCGTTTACAAATGATATGAGGAAAGTTAAATAAAATTCACAATTAAAAGGAATATAAACGAATGCTGTTAAAATTTTCGTTGGAAATAGTAACAATACTAAGGTCGGAACTATTACGAATAAACTGGCACAATAAAGACGTAATAGGAAATTAACATATTCAGAACGTCTTCTGCGATAGAAATGTCCCGGTATCAAATTATATGTCATGACACTATGAACTGATGACTTAGATGTCAAATATGCAAGCCCTTTACAAATACAATCCATTGCGTCGAAACATTTACGTAAATTTGGTTAAAAATCAATAACTATAATGTCATTTTGTCAACCTTATACTTAGGTACGATATTGACATTAAATATCAGAACAATTTATTGATAGTATATCGAAACCAAATTACTAATGGTTTTTATATTTTTAGACTAGCGGAGCCCATGGTTTTCAAGCGTTTCAAAAATGTAACGTGACATACATATAATGGTAATTTTGTACTGTTAATAATAATTATCAAGACATTATAACGTTTATTATCAATTGAGCAAAATATATTTGTATTTAACTATGTCGCGTTCTAATATACTATGTTATTCAGATTTGTACTTTTTATAGATATTATTTGTATTAATGGGCAAATGGGATTTTCTCTATTTTACATGTATATCTTGGATTAATGGATTTGAATTTATTCTTATAAAATCACTATACATTATACGACATCCCTTTTTTAAAGTCTGTTCAAATTTAACGTAATTTAAACACATCTTCTACAGACACATTTGATTGTGTGTTGTCGTTTTGTATTTTGAATTTATTATAAGCGTGGGATACGCGTCCACCTGATGGGGGGACGGCTTTAATTCCAATCTAGGGACTGACGGAAGGTCAGGACGAGCGATTTTCTAAAGCGATGTTCTTAGAGATAGGCCACAACAGATAAGGCACAAGCACGGTACGTACCTTGGTCTGCGGAGCCTCGCTGATCTCCACCTCGATTTGGTTTTCACGATTCACGAGCTCGATGATTATGTCGATGTCCAGTGCTCCCGATGGTCACGTCTAAGGTGGATACACACAACACGACGAACGTTCGATAACGATTTTATGATTAGATGATTGAAATTCGTTCGCTGCGCGCGCGTCCGTTCGGTAGTCCGTTGGCAGACGAAAAGCGACACGCCCAAGTCGTGACGTAACGTCCGCGCTTGACAGATGAAGTCGTCTGTCATCCGTCTCTGCTGTGACCAACCAATGGACGAGATGGGAACATCGACAATAGGTGCTCGTAGAATTGTTTATGGTAACGAAACACACTGTATGTTTGTCTTTTTTATCGCAAAATCGTCACTCTTTAATTATTATGTTAGATGATCACGTTATAAAGAAGAAGTACATAGTCTCAAAAATTTAACTCAATTAGCCGAAATGTTGAACTCGATATCTTTAGCTCTTGCTGTACAATTATGTATGGTGCAGTTGATACGCTTTCTCAGGGGCTTTAATGAAACTGCCAGGAGTGGTAACATTTTTGTGATCATTGGTGGAACGCATTATTGTTTGACAATAATAATACGGATAAATAAGAACACGAATTTCATCAAGTTTTATATATCAGCAAAAAATATAGAAATTTTACTTTTTTCTCACAATTCAAAGGAATGCAATTTAATTTCAAGAATTAGAAATATCGTCGTCACGCATAACTGCAAGTCTCAATGAGACAAAAAGTCGATTAAGCAACGAAACCAATGCCATGAATATTAAGGAGGAGATCTTACTATTCATGCAGAGATACTTTTGTATTTTGAAGGTTTTCTTCACTATGTGGTTGTGAATTAGCAAACAAGCTAGCTGTTTATCTAATGATAAGTGACCACTGCCGCCCGTGGATGTCTGTGATCAACCCCAGGTAAAATCAGTCTTATCTGAGATTAGTCACGGATGCGCCCTAAAGTCTAAGTTGGAACGCCACGGATATGTATGTCTCCCTTACCACACCCTTTAGACCAGAACACTGCAGTGCTTAACACTGCTATTATTAAGCCGAAATAGGTGGTACCTCTGCAGTCGAACCACAAAGGGTTCTACCAATCTCAAAAGTATGGGAGTGGTACTTCGGGAACCAATTCAAAAAGGTTACCATCACCTTTTTTTTTAATAAGAATGAAGTAACAAACGAGCAAGCAGCCCATCTGATAGTAAGTGGTTACTATCACCCATGGACACCTGTGAGCAACTTAATAGACCAGGGGTTCTATATGAAGTCTATCACAGATGCGCTGCTACTCCCGAGGATTAAGATGGTCGCCTCATATATAAGTGAGCCGGCAACCACACCCTTCACCGAAACGCACAAACTGCTTCACGATAGAAATAGGTGTGGCGGCGGTACTTTCCCGGTCGAACTACATTTGCCAGCTGGTAGAACCAATGTATTCCCTTGTTCCCGTCAAATAGAACCTTTGATCTATATGAAGTTGCTTACAAATGTCCATGGGCGGCAGTAACTATTTCATATTTATAAAAAAAAAAAAACATTGGTTCTACCACCTGAAAAAATCCTTCCACAAAGCTTTTGAGGACTATAACCTGAACCCCTCTCGCTCTGAAAGGACCTAATCCAGCAATAGACAGGAATGACTTAATGACGAATACGCATGCATAACGACATTATGCGACGGCCGTGACGGTATGTTATTGAATCATAATAACGGTAATGTTATTATTGGCGCGTGTCACTTTTATGACCGAGTGCGAACTGTGACGTCATGACACGCTTTATGAGTTCGCTTTTTAATTGCTTAGGATTCAGTGACTTGGGAATTATATATCAAAATGTTTGACGTTGAGCGATGTCCTTTGTCAAAAATAAACAGAAATGTATTAATGATATCTAGAGTCATAGCCCCATACTAGAATTATTCCTGTGTCGTTGTTTTCATGGCCATAATAGACAAAAAGAGAAACATCGAGATCCAGAATAGAAATCTTAATTCATCATTATAATTGTGTCTGTCCACGGATCGAACCCGCAGTGTGCTACCTGCGTGTCAGATCGGTATGGTGACCGCTCTGCCATGCGAATTGTCAAATATCAATTTATATTGATGTCACAGCTTAAGACTAAAAGGCGTAAAAATGTGCGATTGGTAGCATTTTAACTTCGTAATTTTTATCTGATCACTTCATAAGGAGGGTAATGTTTTAAAAAACACTGCAAGTTTTATCGATCTCTCTGGGTTACACACTGTATAACATATCGAAATCTTGCACAGTGTATAACATACCAAATATGTGACTATATCTCCTTTTTAACCGACTTCCAAAAGGAGGAGGTACTCAATTCGTCTGTATTTTTTACCGACTTCCAAAAAGGAGGAGGTACTCAATTCGTCTGTATT
>DWNE01003110.1:0-17345 GCA_018249875.1 Cecropterus toxeus | reverse complement strand
AAAAAAAAGAGATATTTCTAGGATAAAAATAATAAAGTAATAATAATATATGCAATTTTATCAAGCTCATAAAATTAGGAGCGATGTTGGTGGGGGGGGGGGGGGGGGGGGGGGACAGTGACCACTTTCCTTCAGTAGACTGGATACTCGTTTCCTACTTTAATCTTATTAAAAAAGTTAATCGTAATCCGGATTAATTAATATTACGCGTATAACAGAACTAAAGCGTTTTTTCGTTCCTTAGAATTTACATGTTAATAGGATCGGTTAGATGTTAGTAATACTTTAAACATATCGGATACGCCAATTATGATCAGTATTTTTATACCCTATCATTGTATGCGCATAACGGTGCTCATCTCCATAGTTTCAGCTGCGCAGAAACAGGCTTGTATAGTTTTTGCTCTAGAATATGATGCCACATCGCTCTTACCGGTTCTCAGTCGATCGGCTCCCCGACGTCTGGCGAGGATGCGATAGTCAATGGACTAAAAATGTTTGCATGGAATTGATTAACCCCGCTGACTCGCCGCTTCATGTTTATCATATTGTAATGGCACGGCATCGTAGGAAAATTTACATTTATTCATAACTATTTCGCTCTAAAACTACATTCTCCTTTTATGCTCCAATCTCATTATGCCACAGTCAAAGGAACATAAATAGCTGCGAAGTGCTCCGCTATATGAAATTCCTCTCTCAAATGGGCTTAAATGAACGAGGAGTTGTTTGTGCAGATTGCATCTCGGATAAAGAGGCCTCTGTTTAACGAACGTCGAGTCATATCATACGATACGTTCTCACGGTAGCTCTCGAGAGACGAGCGGAGAAAGCCTTATCTCGTGTATCGGAGCGCGAACAATGTGAAGAGCGTGCCGATGTTTATCAACTTCGGCCGATCTAGTGCTCATTCGACTTTCACTCGACACGCTGAGTGTGTTGCATCTAATGCCACCACCGTCGCCACCTCTTGTTAGCGCTGTCAGAAGCCGCCGTGGACGATGGGTCGTCTCATCAACGGGAAAGCGAACTGGTATCATCTTCAACGTTCTAACAATGTATGAAGCTGCGATGCGCTTGTTCCAATTTTTGTTCCAATATTCACCTTTACGTGTTTGAAGTCGCTTTCATTTTATTTATTGGTGAACAATAGCTGTAAATCACCCGGATAGTGTGAACGTACATTCGTTAAGTGATGCATTGTTTGGAAATATGTAAAGGAGATCCATCCAACGTCAGGCGGAGCTTTTTTTAACGTTTTAATATTCAATAACACAGCCATAAACGGGTATTGTGTTGTGGTTTATGCCTGTTCGGGAGACGCCGCCGGTCGCGCATGTTAAGCTTGTCGTGATTTAGTGCAGGGCCGCAGCTCGGCCCACGGCCCTAATTACAAAGTGTAATGAGGTGACGCCCGCGCCGCCTCGCCGCCGCGCCAGTTTAGTGATGGACTTAACAATTCTTCATTTTGCTGAAATGCGTTGAACTGTATTTTGTCTTCGTTTTGATCAATTGGTACAGTGTAATCTAGTCGATGTAAAATAACCAAGTTAATGTATTTTTTTAAACTTATGTGGGCTTCATATTATCCTACACTCTCATGTTGCCCTATGCAATAATAATGACTAAAATCAACATCAAACATTTGCCATAAAAAATCGGTACTTTCAAGAAGAATACTAATTAAGTATATATCTGTGTTTCTTAAACAAACGGGTAAAGCTTCCTATAAAAGGAAAGCTTAAAGTTACGAAAATTGACTTGGCTACAAACCAATACATTCTAGAGTAGTTAGTGGTATTTTTTTAAATCGGATCCCTAGGAACTGCTCCCACTGTGTTCTCTAGATTAACGTGCAATTATTTTCCCTTGAAATCAAAACTATAAATTAAAAATCAATTAGTGGAAATATATTTTGATATTTTAAAATTTAATTTCCCATCACTAACATCAACTACGCCTTTGCACGTCAAGAGCGAACAAACTATAGTGCAATTTTATTTTATTGTTTCACACCTAAGCCTTGTACCTATTCATCTCGGAGCCGGGCTTGATCATCATCAATTTCATTCGATTAATTAGCTACACGGCATCTGACAATACAACGAGTGCTGAAAGATCGCGCTCACAGTGCTCAGTCTTTGAGCCTTATCAAGATAAATCCTATCAGATGTCTCAACCTCCATCGGCTCTGTAACAATAACATTGCTCTTATTACGCTCGAAGATTATTTAGATTTTAGACTATTACAACTTCAA
Organism: Cecropterus toxeus; assembly: GCA_018249875.1. Classification (NCBI taxonomy): domain Eukaryota; kingdom Metazoa; phylum Arthropoda; class Insecta; order Lepidoptera; family Hesperiidae; genus Cecropterus; species Cecropterus toxeus. The sequence continues at coordinate 15,087 of DWNE01003110.1, read as the reverse complement.
TTCAAACTACTTCAATCAGATTTTATCTTAGTTCTCCAACAAGTTAGAGGCTCTTTTAATTTATATCTCGATTTGCATTTTTCTTGAGCCGGCGACGACTACAAAGGTAAAACCGATGACTTTAAAGTCGAATCTGAGCATTTGCATCGCGATAAAAATCTAAGTAGTCGCATTTGAATATACAATTAAACCGTTGATAAAAACCATTTGCCAAATTGCTGAACGTTTGAAAATTGTTGCTAAGATATTTTTAGTAGGTATAAGTAACATTTTTGTTTTATTGTCAGCTGAGGTCTAGATTTTAAAGCTACACTGTTTATTAAAATTTGCATACGGTCAGTCATTGAACTCGATTTGCTAGGTGTGTTCGTATTTACTCGCTATATGTTAATATTTTATGTTTAGTAATAAAAGTCTAAAGCGAAAATGTCGGACATAAAATAGTGAACACAATCACATGAGCAAGCAGAGCAGCCTTATGAGCCCAACATGCAAATGTAACTCGTTCAAATATTAAGATGACATGATGCGTAGCACTTCCACTGTATGCCGTAGCCAGCCGTCTGTATTAAACGAAACGTGCGGAGTATGGACCACACCACGTTTTTTAACAAATGCAATATCTTATCTCCCATCGGATCTCTGACGTTTTTTTGTTCGCGCCTCAGCGGAGCGACGAGCTCTGTTATAATAACGTTATAATCACAGACTAAATCAACGTCATATTTTGATACATGCACGAGTGAGCGTCGTTTGCCCGGTAGTCAAACTCGAATATATATACCAGTAACATTACTAACCAAATAATTTCAAAAAACATGATGTCTACTAAAAATGTCCTAACTCAATATAAGACATATGTATGTACGTCATCGGTAAAAATTACCCTGCTATTATTTCTTTCATTTACTAATGGCTCCATTCTATTGTTTCTTGAAGAATATTCGAACCACGCGGGAATTGCCACAGCTGAAACAGATGGACCGATATCATTATTTTCCATCTAGCTGTGTCTAGATTCTACTTTACTAAGTGATAATATTTTAGGATCTGATTTATTATAGCCATACTTAGTATTTTGGCTGCTAAATAAACAACACGAAAACCAAGAATAATTTTGAAATAATTTTGAAACATCTAACGTTGTCTAAGTTTTTTTTTTGACGATAATATGGTAATTCTCCTAATCATTACATCGTTATAAATAATAGTTCCGTGATCAAAATCGCGTATAAAGCAATCATACGTTCCTTCGTCACTTGTAAAATCTTGATTACAGATATTTTTTACGATTATTTATGGGCAATTACAAAAACTGTATCGCGACCCATAATTCAGCTATCAAATTATCATAGGTTCAAGTGTCGATAGAATATGTTCATTACAGATAAGTTGAATTATGTAGAGATGGCACGTCAGTATCGTCTGTGACGTTCGGACAAATATCTCATCTATTAAGCTCCATTGAACTGTATGAAAAATTACGGCCATCCATTAGAGGTACGACACGCTTCGCTCGTTGATTAATTTACTTTAGCAATGCTAGTGTGTTGATGAACTGACTCCTTTGGGTTGCCGATTTTTTTTCTCGTCTTACGAACGTTTTTGTATTCATCATGGCCGCGCTGACAGTTTGAGTTCTTATGACAAGTGGTAATAAGATGCGGTCCAGATATGTTTCCTCGTTACAGATTTTTTCTTTGCATCCTTCCAAGATGTCGTTCTGATTTGTTATTTTTGTTGAATATTATTATCTGATATATATTTCAAATACATTTTGTCTCTGAAATCGAAAACATATTTCAGATCAAATGGTGGTGTGATAATATTATGTAATCTGATATTTGTAATCTTAATGCATGTTGTAATTAAGCTTTTTCATACATTGATAAACTTCGCATTTGAAGATATCAATATGTATAACGTTGATCACTTACATTTATACGAGTAAGTCATGTATATCATATAAATCACTTGATAGACAAAAAGTGTTTATCCTAAAACCCGATGGGCATCCATCCATTGGGTTTTGGGATAAATATTTTTGGTTATTTTTGGGGGAAAAATATATTTTATCATTAATAAGATAATAAAAACCGAACTGTTTTTATATTCCTTAATACGAGTATTTCGAAGTTGTACCATTGAATACCTGATATTTTTTCGCCCGACTGAACAGATTACAAATCAAACAGAACAGAACAACATGAATGGTTTCTCGGAATATTTCATTCGACCCAGAATTATGATTGGAAATTTCTAATATAAATCAGTATGGAAAATGAAGTGAGAAATTGTTATAGATAGTCAAATATTGGGTTTTGGTTCATTGTGATGATTTGGATTGCGAATTTCCCTATCTCCGAATACACATGCACGATTGACGATTACAACAGTAACGGTCGCTTTTTGCTGCGACTCGCAAATTACTTTTTTACAAGCTGACGTCCAAAAGCATTGCCGTTTAAGGCAACAGACCAAATTGTTCCTGCATTTCGACTGAGTTTTCACAGCCGATTTACGATTTCAGCAAAAAGGAATCAACTGTAATTTTAATGAGGGCACGTACATTAAACTTACTTGATCCATCATTCATTTCGAACAGGCCTCAGAACTACAGAACTTGCTTTTGATTTTTTGTAAACTCTTTTTATTATTATTGAAGCATTAACTTTATGATTTCTTTTTTTTATGACTTAAATGTACGGTACACCCTAAAGAATGATGTGATCTTTTTCCAATTTTAAAAGTAAATTAAGCATTTTAATTCATGATGACAACATCTTCATGTACTTTTAAATTAAAATAATCCTTTCTTGTTTCAGTTACTGCCACACTACCACCACAAAGGCCTTGGATACCCTTGACGAGACCAAATAGGTCTCGACCGACATGTAAGTATTCGATCATCCCATCTTGCGGACGACCTCCGTTATCCGTGTCAATGTTGAATTTTGTATTAAGCAAAAAACTCTTATAAGAAAATTGTCTCGAACTTATCATAATTAAATCGTTAGTGTCGTTGCTATTAGCTATATATAGTACTTATCTATAAACGGTTGCTAAAAAAATACGAGTTATTGCTAATTTTATTAACACGTTTTGATGATTAATTTTCAATCGTGATATACATAATTTATTTTAATGTATCTATGATTATCTTTGATTACTATCTAATTGTTTGGTGTAGAAAAGTTCAGTCTTAAGGCATACTCATAATGAAATAAAATATTTACGGTCAATTAAATAGAAAAACAATTTTTAAGCACCACCGCCACACCTATTTCTGCCAAATAACAGTAGTTTTAAAAAGCGGTAATGTGTTTTGGTCACATACGGTCAACCTTAGGACTAATCTTACCTAGGATTAACTAATCATCATTATCATCATCAGGATGATGCTACTGGACTGAACCTGATGCTGATGGACAGGTGTACATTAGCACCAGGAGCCACTTACCATCAGGTGGTCTTGCTCGTTTGCAACTTTAAAATTATAAAAAAAACAACAATAAACAAAGTCCACCATCTAAGAAACTCATAATTTATTATGCAAGTATTCTTCGTCTGTCAATTTTAATAGTGTCGGTGAGGAACACCGGTGGCCAAAAATATGACCACATATTTATATTTATAAAAATTTAACCTCCTTGACACGTTTCGTCATTAATAACATCATAACATGTCGCGGCGGTGCGTTGGGCGCGGCGCTCGGCTCATAAATAACCAACGAGTAGGGATGAAACGATATGAGTAAATACAAGTACTTACTCGATATATTCCTTTCAATACCGTTTACTTTTTGTATCGATACTTCGAAATCAAATATCGAGGAGGCTAAAAGTACTTGTATATGCTATATAAGATCCGATAGACTTAACTGATCACATCACATGAACATTCTCGAAACCTCTGTATCTTGCGAAAGACAATTTTTGAAAGCGGGCGCAACAGTCACTGCATCCAGAAATCGTCTGACGAGGAAAAAATAAAGAAATATGAATGTTCTTGAGGAGCAATTGAAAAACTTGACTTCTTTTTCATTGAATAATTCTAAACTTATTTCTGTATTGATAAGGTTATTAAGACTTGTGGCATAGGAATAGTTTAAGTATAGATACTTTACGACCGATACAGCGTAAGTATAGATAATTAACGACCGATACTATTTCGAAACAAAAATATCGATATTTTACTGGTATCGTTTCATCTCTACCAACTGGAGACCGCCCCGCGCTCGTTGCGATAATGTCGCGTGCATCTGCATGCGCGTTGATTGTGGGTGCTGCTAAACGCACCGGGTCTTGTATGTCGTTCTAGTATTTTATGCTAAGTAGGTCATTGACTAACTTAGCGAGCTCGCGTAGGGCGTTGAGCTGTCGTTGCCTTGGAATATAAAAGTGTGTTGGATCAGCGTACGAATATTTTATATAGTGGGATGCAGTTTAGGACCTTTTTATGTTTTGTCGTCGGAAATGGTTGTAGACTTAAATGTCTCCCCTTTGATTTAAATGTAATTATTCTGTCTCAAATTGATTATTAGTACTTGACCAAGCTAACTAGACGAACGGGAGGAATGCAGTCGCCCTCCCCGGTCCATTCTCATGCCCCGCTCTCGTCCTAGTACCGATCGTGCCTAAACTCCCTAATCTATTATGGTTTATTAAAAAAAAGTAAGTGAAGATTAATTTGTTGTATTAATTCGTTTTTGTTTCAATGATAACCAAAACAAGTAAAAAAGCGTATTTTATGTTTAATAATTTATTAAAACGAATTTAAAAATTTATATCTCATTGGAATCTCCATTTCATAAAAAATCTTTATTGCTATTTTTTTGTCATCAGTACTCGTGAGCTTGCGAGTGACGTCACGCTTGACATTCGCCTAGTTAGCTTGGTCGGCTTGTACGAGAACAGAAGTTCGCGAGATGAAGTAACGATGTGCAATGTCCTAATATGAACAAGTTTGAAACCGTCTGCTGCATAAACATTGTAATATTAAAATAGTATATATAATTATATGGTTATTTATAAGTTCGTGGGGTTTTAAAGTTATATTTATTGGCACGTTTTGAAAAAAAAAAACATTTTTTTACTACGCGTGCGTAGGCCGACTTTTATAGTTGACAATGGTTTCGACTTAATCGAACCCTATGGAGGGTTCGTTTAATGAATGTCGCTAGTTTTGCATAACATAAAAAAAAAAATCATTGTTGTAAGAATAAATTAGTTTCATTTCAACTAAATTGTGTTTTTAAGACCTGTATGTGGGTACTTTAATTACTTTATTTTATCAATTATATTGAATGTAGAGTACTGGGACGCGGAATAAAGCTAAAGGAGTTGTTTTGTTACAACTGTATAGTTGTAACAAAATAACTCCTTAAGCTTTACTATAACGTATAAAGTATTACTAGTAGTAATACTACTAGTAGTAGTATTACTACTAGTAATACTTTATACGTTCGTCCATATGTAAACACACCCGAATTTTTTATTGTCAATTTTATAATGAAATTATTTTATTATATTAGATAGGTACCATACAGTGGTACTTATATAGGTATATATCTTTTAAAACGCTTATTTAAGGATTTATGTAAAATATTACGACTTTGTTACATTTTAACTCCATAGATCCATTAATCAGTCTCTAAGATAATAATACTCAACTTATCTATCAATACATTGTCCTTGTAGTACACAACTAGACGCTAATTATCTCGACAGGAACATATACTCTGCTCGGCACCGTTACAGTTTGAATAATTCGAAAGGGCGTACCTTCCCCGGCCCCGTCATTACTGAACCCGATCCCTTTGCCAACTCCTGTCTGTTGTTTTGCTGCGGTTAACTTAGCCAGATTCCTGTTACCAAAGCTTCTCTGTTTTGATTGCACTTGAATAGTTACGGTACCTATAAAATAGGATACGATACCTATGAAATAGGTAGCAGTTTATTGAAGATAGATTTGCCTAAAAAATGTTATAGGAGTCAGGTATAAAATGAACAATGCATTTTGGTTTCATCTCTTTTATTAATGACTGTGTTAATGAAAGAATATTAAAATAATAAAAATCTATTTAAATAATATAATACGGATAAAATAGTACAAAGATACTTATAATATATTTTTATAGATAAAGCAATGTTAATGAAGCAAAGCATCGTTATGATTAATATAAATTATTGTACAATAGCTTTCAATTACGCATTGAATTCTGTTTACTTCTTTTTTTATTTAAAAATAATATTACTAACACAGTATTATTAGTTAATTGAATCAATCAATAATAAGTATTAATTTCTTTATATTGTTGGTTAGTAAATTACCTGAAGGGTTTAATTTGCATGTACCCACGCCAAAAGAAAACGAAGCAATAATTTTAAATAAGTTTCTCAATTTTTATCAAGGCACAAAGAACATTAACTATTTTTGTTGTTTGTTCGAAAGCACATAGTAACAATTTAATATTATTATATGGACCGAAAGCGCGATAAACAATAATTGCCAGCAGAATTGAATACTGCGAAGAAGTAACTTCTAATAGATTGTCTGCTTCGATAATGATAATAAATTAAAAACGTAGCAAATAGAAATCGTGACTGGACTAACATCAACTTGGGCTAAAACAATATCGTATATTATAGAAACCGATGCCGCTCTTGAAATGTCTACTGTAACTATATGACGAGCCACCGGCTCATGCCTTGGATTCGTTTGCTCACACATTACTTCGTTGTATGATATAGCACGAAAATTAGTATTATATTTATAAGTAATACTATATTTTATTTAATTACTACTTTTAGGACTACTATATTTTTTAATGCTAAATATATGCAAGTAACGATAAGCAATTTATTATAAGAAGTCGATTAATTGATAATACGATTATGATGAACAATTAATTTATAGTTATGGCATTTCGTGGTTCAGAATCGATTTTATAAACAGGTGTTAAGTCAAAAATAACATAATGAATGAATGAGTTTTGTAAATGAATTCATTATTCACATTCATTGAAATTAAATAAACAAAAGAACAAAAAAGACATACTGCAAAAAAGAAGAACAAACAGACAAGCTTTCAAAATGTATGAAACAACGACTCGGTGCGTTCAAGCGAAGAATTAAAAGGGGTGTATCTGTTGCGTCGAAAAGGTGTTGAAAAGTTATTAATCTTGGACGCAAAAAAAATAATGGAAAAGTCGGCGCGGTAGGAGTTAATACTATAAATTATCACAGTATTAAAGTTCAACGTTAACGCAATGTTCAAATTAAAAACCTTTTGCCGACCGATGACGCTACTTGACAGGTTTGTAGGCAGTGGCCAGTTCATGAACGTCAAAAGTGAGTTAAAAGGCCGTTTAGTCTCCTCGAGATACCATGACTTAAATGGCTCTACTCTGAGTGATAAATGTTACAAAACGTCGTTTGCGTTTTGTCTGTCTATATTGTTACGTTTTGTTTGCCAGGCACTGCTGTTTAATAGTTTGTCTTTTAACGCTGTTAATTTTTAAACATATGTTAAGGCTGATTGTGATTGAACTATTCCCGTCATTTCCTGCGTTACGTTTGTGTTATCATCTGTCGTTTCTATAGTATTACTTATTACATTAATCACAAAGCATTAAATTTGCTTGAAAAGTTAGTAAAAGTAATGATATGTTACCTATTTTTTATCTTATCATACACATGCACACTTATAAGGAAACCGTGGATGGATAACTTATAAGGAATACGTGCCATCATACTAAAGTACCATACTTTATTCTATGTAAATTAAAATAATTTTCATAGTAAAATTGCTCAAAGTTATCTATTTGCCCGAGGAAACAAAACTTAATCTGTAGAACAAACAAATAAATCTTAGTAATTTAACTAACTAACAAATGAACCGCGTCCGAGGAACGGCTAGAATGAATAAATCACAACTTTCAGCAAACTATCTCTTGGCCGGACGCCTGGAGAATTTGCATGTTAATCGCTTTGGTGCAACGCTTTGATGGGGTCTCCACTTTGCGTAATTTATTTGAAAAACTAATCTTAAGCGAATATTTGCTGCAATATGTTCAGTTTGCAACTTATATTTAAAGTCATTATCACCTGATAATTTAATAAATGTATCGCATTTCCAGATACGACATATTAAAGTTGCATAAATACTGAAATCTGCTTGTAATATGTACGATACATAAATTTTGCTTAAACTAACCCGTAGCATTGAAAGGCTATGTTGTTCAGGTAAAATTATATTTAGAATAAGATATTTACTTCGTAAAGTTAAATTCAATTTTTTTATATATTAAACTTTTCCACTTGATATAACCAAAAAATATTTGATTTATTGCATGGCATGTAAAATACTTATAGACCTTCGAAATTTTCAATCTTTTCTTAATAATGAATTTTATCATCACTCGAAATAAATTTACTTTGCTTTTTTTTCAGTTGAGGATAATAAATTTAAAAAACTAAAGTTGATCACGTGTAATTAAGAGGCACATAGCGACCGTTCCGCTCCGTCGATCATTTTGTTATTCAAACACTTGTACAGTGTACGGTCGTTCGTCACGTTCAATACTCATTTGTATTTGTTACGTGATAGTTTCGATTTGTTTCAATTTGTCTTTTGATTTCGACTCTTTTTAATTTGCCGACTTATCCTTTTCAATTTGGATACGATTACATGATGCTAGTTTTTTTAATTTAAAGCGGCGTTTAAATCAAAATTGCACTGGAGCATTGGATTGTAATTTAAATTTATAGTCGTAGTTTACGATTTCTCTTTCTTTCAGTTCACATTACTGAATAAATGTTTAAGCGCGATGAGAAACGAAACGATCGATGAACCTCTTTTTATATATTCTTCTTCTATACTATATATTCTATATTAGGTATACGCGTTAGTACATTATTATTTTTGTTATTATTATCTTTCCATAGAAGGTAAATTCAACAGTTCAATTAATTATTAATTGAAGGGTTGATCTATACTTCAATATTATCAGTACTAACCCATAACCTAGTCACTCTCTCAGCTACTTCTGTAGCTGTGGCATTGAAAGTAAAATAGATGGTCCTCCACATACCAAATTTCCAAAAGACAACAGAAATACGAAGTTCCTTTTCATATAAAGGATCAAATCTTTATAGATAATCAATAGCAATCGTACTTATCTTTAATTAAATAAGTAAGGATTGGATCAGGACTACTTTATTGGTCGTATCAATTTATAAAATAGTATTGTATAAAAAAGCTTGCTTAGGCATAGGATTGCTTCAGTTATAGTATCAATTTCTAAAGTAGTATTTGTAAAGAAAAGTTGATCAGGATTGCTTCATTTATAGCATCAATTTCCAAAGTAGTATTGTTTCTTGAGCTGTGAATACTGAAGTACCCATTGTCTGGGATTTCGGGAGGAAAATCGATGCTATAAACCGACTTGACTGAATTAATCAATGGGAATTTAATGCTTGCCTTTGCCACGTGAATTTTGTTGATGGAGTGATTATTTATACGAATGAAGTATACTGATAATAACTGCCTTACATTGACATCTGTAATCAACTTCATATAAAATGTAGTTCTATCTGAAGCTAATCTAAAATTCATTTCTACTCTTGAGGACTTAGATGATCGCCTTAAGTGAAACGATTGACCCACGAACAACTTTTAATTTAGTTAATGTTTCTATTTCGATATAATCCGCCTCCATTTCGCCATGGATAAATAAAATAATGCTTACAAAAATACTTGTTAGAGGTAGAGAAAAAGGTATAGTACAGCCAACAACAATGATCAAGGATACACGTTCACGAGCGCGGTGAAAACGCTGTTCAGCCATCCGTTCGACCAATCATTCACGGTCAGATGGCACGGGAAGAGAGGAAGTGCCCTTCGCGTGGCCATTCGCGGTCGAACAATACACAATGCGAATTAGAGACATTGGCTCTCCGACCTCACCGCATCCGTGAACCGGCAATCTGTTGTTTGTACGATTACATATTGATCGGCTAATGTTACCCATGCATCGTTTAGATCGTCGGTACTGTTTTATAGAAGTGGAACTTTATTTTTGATTTTGATTTTCGAAACTGCACCTATCATGATGTGAAGTTAATTATTCTTTATTAGTCTTTTACCTCTCCTACATAAATCTTCTACGAAAGTAAATTATGAAAAGTAATTGATATCTTTAAATAAAAATATGTACATTTACCGTATACTATCTGTATACTAACTGTATTTCTTTTGATATTTATATTATTTAATTGATATACTATAGTAATGAGTGTGTGTGCCAGTCACAGTCATGCATTATTCAGTTTTAGTAATAACTAGTAACAGTTGTAAAATACAAAGATAAAAGTATTCACAAAATCATACAATCAAAATATGAGGTGTATGATAAGATATTCACATCGTATACATTACGTAACAAGATACGGGTCGTACGTGACTTCTAGACGAATGTTGGATGGTTTAAAAATACACAGGACACAAAGGACAAAACAAAAAACACGCGACGGATTTCGAAGAATATGTTCTATTCTGGAATTGAACCGTGGTGTACGAGTGGAATTGTTATGTTGTTTTTCTATCGTTTTATAAATAGTATTACCTATCAGGATTGGTAGCATTTCGTGTGTTCATTGGATATACTTTTGTAGAACTTTTAAATAAATTGTAATCTGAATAAATCTAATAAATATTCATAAAAATGGATCAAAGACAAAAGGACTACTGCATGAGTTTTCAAGTCTGACCTTTAAAATAATATTGAACTATATTTACTTTCCGGATATCTTAAATCTTAAAGACTGCATAATTTCTATATCTATCTACGTTCTACGAAACGTTTGTCAAGAATTAGGAAGATAAGATCAATAGAGCACTTTATATATCTTACAAAACATTCGTACGAATCAATCCTTATACATTTAACAATGTTAATTTATGCTTACAGGAATGTAAGATGTAACAAAAAGTTGTTTGGTAGTCGCAGCGCCAATTAATTTACCAGAAGTTACCGACCATTGCGTTAAAAATTTGAATTTCCTGGATTTTGCAGAATCTCAAGATTTCCCGAGATCGTAATGTCTCGAGACGCTCTTAAACGTGGAGTAAGAATTATATTGCGGCCAACAAAAGAATTCGCGAATCTACATGTAGGATACATTGAACACCCTTTTATATTTGGGAGAAAAAGCGAAAGATATTCATAAAACGAAAAACAACATATAAATAGTTCACAGACTACAGCCAAGGAATCAGGAAAAAGTAAAATTTGTATTTAACTCTGTTCTCAAAATACGTATCAGGTATTTTAATTGGTTCCTAATAGACGATTATATATTTCTAAAATACGTACGTAAAAAGGAACAACGTCCTCCAAATGAAAAACATTAAGGGTGGACTATATGGATGGACATAAACGATGGACATGAAAAGGATGACGAAGCAGCACATCGCAAAAGCCACCACAAGGATTTTCAGTCAATTCGTTGCTTTAGCTACAGCTCAGTTTCTACGTCTAAACTACAAAGTTGTATAACATACGTCGCATGTACTTACTTGAGGAAATGAATATGAGAGCTATAGCCTTAATTTATTGATTGTGTGATAGACTATCGAAATATTATTTTTGGAAATTGCAAGTTATTTATTTACATTTTTGTTAACATCAATGCTAACCTTTTGATTCATCGTAATCGTAAATCTTTATTGGCTTAGTTGGGGTTAAAATATTTCGCAACATCCTCGTATTTTGCCCTTAAATCGTGCAAATGTACAATTATATCAAAATTATTTTGCTACCCAATTAAACATTTCATTAAAAATATACCGAAATAAATTCCATATAATATTCATTCTCAAATCATCACATAATCGACTAATCAATCAATCCACATGGTCGGTAGTCTTTTCGCTAACAATTTGCGATAAAAAAAGCTATGTGAATGCCATCGCCTCTATGGGTAAAACAAACCATACGAGCAGAACTAATGCTCTCGTCGGATCGCGCATTACACACCTGAGCTCACTCCCATCTGTATCACCATAAAAAGTGTAGTGGCTTCCCCTACCCGTTATCGGGTGACACGCCCGATTAATTTGGTTCGTATAGTTCGCCTTTTCAACACTTTCCACTGAATCGTGTGACGTTTTGCTGTGATTCATACGCATAATAAAATTGGAAGTTACGCATGTCGGTAGATTGCATGTATTTGCAAAAAAAAAGCATTTCAGGGGCACTGATGATAAGTAATAATATATTTGTATTTGTAACAGTTGTATGTCTGTATGTTTAAAATCGAATCAAAATGAATTCAAGGTTTTGAAAATACATGTATAGTTAATGTGTGTTAAGTTTTTTTGTCTTTATTTCAATAATATCAATCTATTCTAATAAACGTCATTATAATTTAAAGACAAACTTTTTTCTATCAATGTGCTATAAAATTTTCGTTAATTTTCCTTTTTTTTTGGTTTAGCCACGGAGCACAGCTTTTTGATAATATCATGGTTTTTGGAGTGCCAACAGTATTAGCATAAACGGTAGCTTAAAAACACAGTGACCAAGTAATAGATCATTCTATCAGTATTCTGCCATGTGCTTAGTACTCATCAAGAGTTATGTCATCGTAGTCATGAATCATGTAGCCAGCCGTCATCAAACTTCATCTGGTTAGTCGTCATCAAAAGTCATTTATGCAGTCGTCATCAGAAACCTTCTGGAGTACTGTCAGGCATGTCTATTTCTTTGTAATGTTTACTTACACCCTTAACCTTCAGTGTAAACAATTTCAAATATTCAAGGATATACAAAATTTTCTTAGCTGGTCTTGGACGATTAATGGGTAATAGTGATGACTTTCTAGACGCAGCTGACACTATTCTAACACGGTTCGATTCCCTCCTTAGCTAATATTTTTATGACTAAAGTATACTGGTATCATCTAATTTAAGTCATCAAGATAAACCAACTTGGCTGGCGTTCAATCCGCGTTAGCCTAACACGTGTCGTCCTTGACCTCATGTTGTGCAATTCTATTTAAAAGGCTGACAAAATATAGTTACCAGTCGATCACTTGGGAGTTATTTTGCTGAAATTGATTTTTCAAGGTCAGTCGGTAGCCGAGTATCGGACCCCAATGAAAAAACCGACAAAGCCTAAAGTTTTTATTCGTCCCGATTTCTACCGCATTCCCTGCTGCGTGGCAAAATCTTAAAATAGAAAAACAGGTCACAGGCCCCATGCGGATTTCGCGGTTTTTTTCCTTCCTTAATCTATGAACTAAAAACCTTGATATCTAAATCTTTATTCGCTTACTTTCAGTGCAAACTTTTCCTCCTTCTTTAGGCTTCCCGCGCAACAGGACATAATACCGTACCTACTAATCGTAACTTAAAATTAGTATTATCATCAATTGCACCTACCTAATGTAGATCTTGATAAATATATAAACAGCTCGGTTGGTTTCGTACGGGAGTTGGATAGGTGAGGCCTCTTAGGTGTGGCCACTAGTGAAAAAGTCTTAAGCCCGTTTCTGTGTTTCGGTAGCAACGATAAGACATCCATCCTAGTCATTATCATGGGCTAAAATTTGGACATTAAAACTTATTGGTAAACCATCAACAAGTTTTATGGATGGTTTTAAAATGTTCTTTCAACATCACGCATTCTAAAAATATAGTAGGTACCTATACACCCCAGATCTTTGTGATCTTGTAATTACAAATTCATGCTCAGTAGGTACAACACCATAAAAAAAAGCTTTACACCTATTAATAGCCGCGAAACGATTGCAGCGCTCTAATCGCGTTTATCAGCGTTTTCCAAACTTTATAAAGCCGTTACCCGGTTATGATTTTGTCTTACCCACCAGTATTTTAAGGGGGGTTAAAATTGATTTCATAGTCCAAAAACGTAATACTAATGAAAAAAAAAACGTTTTCAACGCGTCCGACTCGCACACTAGGGAATGAATAATAAATATGGAATAGATAAAGAAACTTCTAGAGCGTATTTAAAATGAGCGTATGTAAAATTATAGAGAAACTTCTAGAGCGTATTAACTCAAAATCAATTTAAGCATGTTTTATGGTTAATTGTGTGCAGATGAACAATGCTACGACCCGGCGACGACGATTTTGATTTCGTGGCCCGGTAATAGGCCGCGACCTATCATTTTACAAATGCTTTCGTACATCGTTTGGTGCAAACGCACCATAAAATGCAATCAACATTCAGCACAGTCGAGAGCTTAATTCTGGTACAACACAACGCCTGTCGTACAGAGAGCCCACGTAATGGCATCGCCAATAAACAGTCGGCCGCGCCCTCCATTATATTCAGATGAGACAAGATAGCAACTGAGTGTTTGTATTCTTTTTTAACGTCCCACTCGCGAGAGTGAGATGTTTCGAACGTACATTTCTATGATAATAAACAACAACATTTGTTGTTCAAAGAATATGTAAGTTGCTTTTCAGGGTTGTGCGATAGCATACGGCACAATACATATATACATATTATATTTTGAAGTTGGTAGAACTTTTTGTGGTTAGAGTTTTGAATCATCACTGCCACACACACTATTTCTGCTATAAAAATAGCAGAAAATTCTAAATTCTGGTTTGACAATCGTTGGAAAGGAAAGTCACAAATAGTATAGTTTGCCAAAATCCTCAAGGGGAGCAATGTATATGTTGCCGAACTTATATGACTCCAATCCTATCTCACCTTCATATAAAGTGACCATCTTTGTCTATCTCTGGCCATCTCTGTCATCTGCGATTGACACCAGATAGAAGCCCTCTTTATAAGAAGTTGTTTATATGTCTATGATCTGCAGTAATCACTTTTCATCTGCTACGTTGCATGTTGTATGCTAATTCTGTACTAGGGTTTCTCAAAGTGGAGTACGCGTACACCAAGGTGTACGCGTACTCCACTTTGAGTACCCCAAGGGGTACGCGTGGTAATCGTAAGGGGTACGCAACAAAACTAAAGTAATGACGGCTACTTAGATAATGTTGCACATTCGACTATTAAAAGTAAGGCTCTTAGAGTAACCC
>DWNE01003109.1:0-17345 GCA_018249875.1 Cecropterus toxeus | reverse complement strand
CTATTGACGATATAACCTTTAAATAAGCACAATGGGTTCCTTTTACGACGTAGGCTAAGGCAGTTTTTTTTCATATTCCTAACCTAATTGCTCAAATTTGAGTTGAAAGACTATCAATTTTGAATTATGGCTGGCTTTCTGGCTAAAATAATGATACCTACTTCACCCTTGGCTTAAAGTATTTATATGGATGGAAGTAAAGAAACCGATAACTAGGCTATATACTCGTCATTCCTCTTCCAGTTCTAGCCTTACTGGATTCAGGCAGGCAATATCAAGCTGATTTTTTTTTGTATTTTGCAATTTTTCCTTGTTTTCGAAGGGAAAACCTTCATAAGGTCCCCGACCCCAGGTTATATGTGGGATAATGTGGGATTTTTACCGCGGTGTCCGTAACGGTGCTTATGCTAAGGATACTACTAACAATAGTGAATATAATTCTATTCAAGGCTGCATCTAATATATGAAATCACGTTTACCTGGTTGTATGTTTGCAATAAAACTTATCGGTAGAAGACTACTAATCAATTTAATAACTAATGACGTCACGTCTGATTCTACCATCTTACTCAATTTGAACCAAGTTTTTTAAAGACCAACGTTTAGGTACCTATTCACACTAAATAGTAAATACATATGTTTAGTACCTATTTATTTTATGGCATTGATTCTCAAGTTATTTAATTTACACTTTATTGTTTCTGTGCAGAGATATGTATACACTAACTCGTGTATTCATCATAGAATCGCGACTTGATACGGTTCTACGTCTCGAATCTTCCCGATCTAGTTAATATTGGCGGGAGCTTACAAAGCCAAGTGGAAAGCCTCTATACGAATCCACCTAAATAAAATTCTTTGAAGTTAAAAGAAATTACTTATATAAAATTATTTTACGTCTTTCAACAAAGGATTTATTTGACATTAGAAATGAAATAAAATGTTTTCATTTTCGTTAGGTTAGGTTAGGTTAGGGAGCACTTACAAATTCTTACTCTACCAGTAGATTGGAACACGACTTCCAATTCTAGATTTATTTTTTCTCCTTTTTTGTTTTTGTTTGTTCTTTTCTAATTTTATTTTCCATATATGTACCAATAAGCTAGTTTGCATTAAGACTATTTAGTTATTCGGTGAGTGTCTTGATTCGATATAGAGACAGGTGTAGCCAGATTGATAAACAGCTGTTCCTAACGCGTGGTTCGCAGGTATACGCTACGAGCAGGTGTTCCGTGGGTTTACCGCGATATTAATGTATATAAATAAGATGTTTGTCTGCTCTTAAGATATTCTATTGTTAACTGGAATTATTGTAGATTAAATAACTTTCAAATCAGAGAAATAATATACTAATATTTTAACCAATAAATAAGAGCGGTCGTCAAATCGTCGTGAAATGTTATCACAGTGAAATTGTGGTGTGGGAATAAATATGTTTATAGTTTACTATACATTTATTTTAATTCTTTTCACTATGTACATAACATTGATTATATATATAAAAGTTTTTTTACATAGTCCAGTGGTCAACACGAGACACATCAATACATAACATTTGTTGTTTACTCAAACGTTCAAATTTACATCACAGAATCATTCACGTGTTATGTACGTGACGCATGTACGTGAAGATGATATATACTGTCGGTGTTTACCGGTTTTACTATTACGAATGTTTGCTAGTTTTGCGTCATAGTGTTGAGAATCGTAAGTCCAGCGCTCATGGCGACTAGACAACATGATCAGCTGTTCTACGCCTCCGGATTCTACTAGCATGTTGTAGGGTACACCAGTGCCTTATTATGGTCCCTTAAAATAATTGTTTACATTTTCGCCCTTAATTTCAAAGTACATTGCGAGGTATGAACGAAACCGAAAACTAAAGCGTGAAGTTTATATTGCAATGTACGAGCAAAAACATAAGCAATTATTGTTTTGACCAAACAAGATGAACTAAGGTTTCATCCCTCCCCGGTTGTCGGATCATTGCATCCCAAAAAGTACAGGAAATCTCTATGGATTATGAATTTACTTTTATATACGGCGACCATCGTACTCGTAGTCCTTGGAGGAGTAAAGCATCGGTAATTAATTTTAGATAGTTCTATATAAAGCCGTTACCCATGTTCTATATGTTACCCCTGTTCTATATAAAGCTGCTTACATACGATGGACTGCATGCTCGTTTGCTACTCTAATGTGATAAAAAAAAAAACAATGGCGTGTAAAATCTACCAATTAGTCATTGGGTAGAACAGACTATAATCTAGTTCTTCAGCATCTATTGGAAAAAACTGTAATGGTAGTGTAAATACTTCACTTTCGTTGAAATCATCAAATCAGTTTTGAATTTAGATTAGAAAAAAAGAAAAAAAAATCTGCCAATTGATTTATACTGTATTATGATGCAAAGAATAAACTTCGCAAGAAAAATTTTAAACAAGCACAGGATAACAAAGATTAAAAATTGTCATTGAAGCAAATTATTATAACGAGAATGCACTAATTAACCTCCGTTAAATAATTACTGCAATACATAGAACACACAGCAACGACAGGATAAATGTACACAGTCCTATAATTTCATATCTTTACGTGAGATAGCGGCGTATGAAAAATTAAGAGATTAGGCTGCAATTAAACTCAAGAGAATGGCTAATTAAGACACAGTAATATGGACTAATTAGACCCTCTTTATGAACAAGTTCTTTTACGGTTTTTTAATGAAGTACAGAAATTAAATTGTATGTTTTTTAAATTACTGATATAAAAATAATAGGTTAACAGCAGTAGTAGCATAATGGTTAAAATTCGGCCCCTCGATTGAGGTTCCAAAGTTCGAATCCCAGGCACGCCACCGATTTTTTTAAATTATGTGCGTAGTAATAGAAATTAATTATTACTGTTTAAAGGTTGAGGAAAACATCGTGGGGTAACCTGCAGATCTGAGATTTGTCTAAAAAAAATGGAGCTGAAAGGTATGTGAAGCCTACCAATTTGCACTTAGCCAGCGCGGTGGACTATGGCTTAAAACTCTTATTCTGGGAAGACCAGTCCCCAGCAGTGGGACAATAATAGGTTGACGATGATGATGAATAGTAGAAAAGAAAAGAAATAATTGTAGGCGCAGTATAAAGCATTGCTATCTTCAAGATTGTAAACTAGTACGTGATTAAACCAGGGAGGTATTTCCGCCACACCTATTTCTTCTTACTTTAAACATTCGCCTAACTTCCAATGAACAAGTCCGTGTTTCCGGCCGCCCAAAACTCCCAATTACAAAAGCGCAAACCTTCAACCAAAAACAAAACATTACAAAACGGGAGCGAAAAACGGAGAAAGGCAAATCGGTCTGGAAAGTTTCAATCACACTTAATATGAATAGAATCGTATAAATCAGTTGGCCTGCAACCAGATATTTGCTAAACACGGCACGGAAATAGGTTTACTCGTACAGCTGATAACGGCCGATAAAGATGAAAGTTTAGACAACATCTGTTTTTTACACGGGTGCCGTGAACCAAAAATTGGGTTATGATTTCAGCATCACGTGTGCACTGTGCATGGACATCTGTTCCCGTGTATCTTTGGAACTAGCCATCATGATTTGACAAATGAGACATGAAGTTATTTTCTACGCTTTTAATCTTACTTATTCCTAACTAGCTGAACTACCCGTGCTTCGCTCCGTGACAAAAGAATTACGTTTTACTCGTTAGTCATTAAAGGAACATGGAAACTGTTAAGGACCTTCCGGATAGAAAATTAAATGTTAACCTCGCATATGGTTTCTAAGGTTTGCTATTATTTAGCGTTACCTTTTTATTTAAGATGGATATATGAAAGTGTGATACCAGAGGTACGTCCTCTGGAGAAGGCTCTTAAACAGTCGCCATCTTTAATAGCGAAAAATATCGTGCAAGATTTCATGTAACTCGGACTCTTCGTTCGTACCTCGTACCTCGTACTTCGTACCTCGGTTCTTAAGTGGTTGAGTTACATACAAACACACACCATCTCATTTTTCTATATTACTATAGAGATAAATGACATAGATATTATAATACCGAAAGTTTGTTTTAATGTATGTGTTTTGGTACTCTTTCATACAATAACTGCTATTCGGATTTCGCTATACACAAGTAGTCTATGAGCTACAATTCTAACAGAATAACGAAATTACTCAAATCACATCCAGATAATCAAAATATAATATGGTACAGGTAAACTGTCAATTTTGGTATGACTTATTGTTATGTTTCAACAAAATTTTGCAGTTTTTACCATATACTCCGTATCAATGACACTGCAAAATTAAGTTTAGCGTGTCACGTGAGAACAACTTTCCCAGGATGACATGTCCAAAATATCTTGTATTTTAGAAGTACTTACAAATATGTAAGGCACACGGGTCATGATGAGTACGTAAGAAAGTAATCACCGTGACCCATGAGCATTTGTAACACCAGAACAGTCGCCAAAGCATCACAGGCTTTGAAGAAGAGGTCTTCTGCAACTTTTTTGCCTGTTCCATCATTAATTAAACCAAAATGTAAACTACAAATTGTCTTCGAGAAACTAAAACAAACAAGTATACTTGAAGCTAAAACATTATAAAATTAAAAACTTGGCATAGTTTAAATGTGATATAAACTGTATTCAAAACTCACTGGTATTTGGTACTCACAGCATTGTAACGAAATGCACGTTTTGGCAAGCGAATAATATTGCAGAAGATTACCCAACATATTGCGGAACTTCAGTAGTAATAATATATTTACAAAGAGATCAAATAGTATATTAATAGAAAAAAATCATTTAATATTGTAAGTGAAGTAACGGTGAATATAATAGATCTCTGATATAAAGCGATCTCTGAAACCACATTAGAACTCCGAACTGCCGAAGGCAACGTCCGAAGTCAAGAAAAAAAGTACTTCTATTTTTTTAAATCATGAACAAAACAAACAGGACGAAATATATAAAAAGAAGTAAGATTGCAACGGGGTAGATGATGGCATATTAAATGAATAGAAACATAGAAAAAATGTATTGAATCTTTAAGAGACAGGCGACGGTGTTAGGAAACTACAAATATAAATGGGAGTCACAGATATCTAATAGGTACATACCAAAGCCGTTATAGCATAAGGCCGGGGAACCAAGCTATTTTTGGTGTCAAATACGGCTGCTAGTTTTTATAACGTCTATTTAAAGGATAATAACGTGAACCGTGTACGCTTCAAAAGGACATCGGTTGTTAAATGCTACGTGTGGCTTATATTTGAACGATTTTTTAAGAGTAGTTAGTGATATGGTATTCCGTAATTACATACATATTAAGTCTCCTAAGTAGGTGCTACTACGGATCATGTGTACGTACAGGATATTTAATCCAACTTTAACTGCAGTAAGAAATTTCACATATAAAAACCAAAACCGTTTGTTACCAAAAGAGATTAATAGCATATCTAATTTAAAAAATGAAGCTAATGTCGTATAAATGAAAGGTAAAACTTTAGTTCCTTCAGAAGGAATAGTTTTGAATGTTGGCATAAATAGCGTGTATCAGAATACGCATTGGCAAGGATACCTGCCTGCCGTACCCTGCATCCGTGACAGAAGCGTAATGAATTCTAGACCAACACACACACATTATAAAATTACGATGACATTACATTGTAATTCAATGCCTAAATGCAATAATAAGAAACCGACGCCCACATAGTTCGATCATTTAGCCGTTTCCTATTAGAGATATAAGGAGAAAGATTTAGAGAAAGGGCCAATTGCTATTCTAGACACGGCCAATCATATATTTACAATGACGTAATATCAGACAGTGATAACGAAAGAAACTGAACTCAAAATTTTGGTGAAATTCGATAGAATATTTGAAACAATTCCTAATAATTATATTAGTGTTTAATAAATGTCAATTTCGTGCTTGAAAAAAACAAAATGTTACGCGCCTTCATAAACCGCGTGCTTTAATAACTCAAAATGCGAATATAAGTTAGTTATAACCACAAAATGAAAATTTCGCTTTAGCTCTCTTTTATTCTCACCGTGCGATATTATGACATAACATATCCAATAACTGCATAACGATATACAAAGACCGCAGTGATCAACATGAAGAGTGTCGAATGAGTCAAAGTGCAAGGTCACCGTTTTTATAACTTTTTTGCTGCAGCACCCGTGAGACACTTCAGATATTTTGAGAGGAAGATAACAAGTGGCGCACGTGCGAGAAAAAAATACGATGTTCGGAACGGATGTTTGAATGATGGAGAACTATTATTAACACAATTTAGAAGAACACGAAGAAGATTTTCGTATTTTATAAGATTTCTGGACATTGCTGGACTCCAGCCCATTCCATATTCCATAAATGGGTGTGTCCTAGTCGAAAAGATATATTAGGTATATACATTTTAAGAGAATTTGGTACTTTTTATTAATTTATGAAAATGTATTTCTATTACATGAGTTCATCCATAAATGTTTAAAGAGGATAGATAATAGATAGATCAGCACCATTTTTCCAAACCATACCATTTTTGTGTTTCATGGTGTTTATCAAGTTTTTTTTTGTATAATAAATATGTTTAAATTTTGACCACTGGACCAACAGACGATTTACAAATTAAGTATGTATAGTCTAACATAGTTAACCATCAAAGTAACGTTCAATTACAGTGCCGAGTAACATAGCTTTAACCATTTTACGATTGTTAAAAAACGATTTACCTACAAACTCGCATCTAGTATTTATTACGCTACACCCGTGTCCATAAAACGTGGTGTTCTGGTTAATTGCTTTTACAGGAAAAATGTTGTAACATTTTTATGACGTTCTGTATCGCGGAAAAAGACTGAATTATAAGTAATTAAACAATTTATTAGATGCGTTGTGCAATACAAATAGTTTCAACAACTTCGACTTTAAAAGTCGCATTGATTAAGCATCTATTAGTGTCAATTAATACAACAGATTTAGATATAGGTATTATTTACAAGTAACAATTCGAGTTGGTGATATACTTAGATGAATAATCTGGAGATTTCGAAATGAACGAACAAACAAATATCAATATTTTTTAATTGCACCAAGGATTACACAAGAACAACAATAATATACATCCGTTAAATACACTAAGAAATATTTAAAGAAAACGCAAATAAATCACATTGTCATCATTAACCGACTTCGAAAAGGAGGTGGTTTTATGTTCGACTGTATGTATTTTTTTATGTATGTTCACCGATTTCTCCACCATTTCTGGACCGATTTTTTAAATTCTTTTTTTATTTAAAAGGGTATACTCCTGAGGGGGTCCCATTTCCACCAAATCAGGATCTGATGATGGGATCCCAGGGAAATCGACGGCAACCCTAAATTTTTGTAGGCACTAATAATGTTTTTCATATATTTCCTAAAACTATTGACACATTTGCATATAATCATCATAACCTCATGATGCTGCGCTTATGAAGGAAGGTACTCAACAACAACTCTTTATTTTCTTCATTGGTTCCATTCCCAAAACTAACATTTATGTATATTACGCGTGTTCTAATTATTTGCTATGCTTACCATTTCCTTTTTCAAGTACACCAACTGTGACTCCAGGTCTGTCGGGGGTGACTCCATCGTAGGAGTGGCGACGTCCACGTCAGGCTCGCCTTCCGCGAAGCCGCTTAAGCTCTTCGGCAGCGGCGGCATCCCTTGGAGCGACATCGTGCTGATCGCTCGAAACTGCTTACGTAGTCTGTGGACAATATTGTTAATTAGCTTGGTCATCCTTTTTATGTTTGCCTACTGGGTATGAGTCTTTACCCGCAACTGGGGAGACTTGGAGGGTCCACCATGCTGTTGAATTTGTTTCATTGCCACCAACCTATATTATCCTGCACTAAGGATCAAGAAACCTAGGTGATGGTTCTGTAATCTCCAAATAGCTATGTCCCGCGGTTTCACCCGTTACTACATAAGAAATAACAAATAAACATAGCGTCATTTTATATAGCCTATATAATTATAGCCTTTTTCAATGAATGGATTATTTAATACAAAATTATTTTTTCAATTTGAACCAGTAGTTCCTAAGATTAGCGCGATCAATCAAATAAACAAACTTCTCGGCTTTATAATATTAGTATAGATAGATTTATAGAAAAAGAACCGTAACATGGATAGAAAAGGAATCGGTCGTATCTTTATACATATGTCCCATTTCTATCCCTTTTGAGTTGTCTGCATAAGGAGGTACAAATAACATTGAAAATTTCCAATTAATAAAAACTAGAAATAGTATCGACTTATTTACTTATTAGTAATTAATTTATAATTAACGAAGCTACATTACATCATTGTTTTGTAAGATGTCTTTTTTACGAGAGTTTAAATTTAATTTATGACTCATTACTTTAAGTAAATAACTTACATATACATATTATTAAATAACAATAGGTTATTATAGAATACACAATAAGAGTCTAAGCAGCTATTGGTTCAGTGATATAAATTCAGCCTTCAATTATACAGACAGCCTTCAATTATATCTGCGGATGATTCAAAGCCCCTCCAATTTTTAAAAGTTTAATAAAAACAAACACTTTCTACTCTCATAGCCCCACACTAGGTTTTTCTCCTGTCGCGGGTGCCATGCACACACAAACACGAATACACAAACACCCAGACCCAGAACAGAAATCTAAACTCATCATTCACATGTCTGTTTGGCCAGGGATAGAACGCGGGACCCACTGCGTGTCTCACCGGTATGCTGAGCGCTCCACCACGAGAGTCGTCAACGCTTTTATTTCGTCGTCATCGTTAATCATTTAATAGTGAGGAAAATCATTCAAGGCTTTTCTAAATGTGGAAGTAGCAAATAGTACGCAATCTACATGATGGTAAATAGCCAGTGCTGCCCATAGACACCTGTGATCAATCCCAGATATTATTAGAATCATTCGTAGACTCCAGATGCGTCATCCAGTATGTCTTCGTTACCACACCCTTCAAACCAGAATAAAACAGCGCTTAACACTGCGGTTGAACAGTGTCAGCAGAATGGTTGAACCTTGGCCTCTCAATCGAGGGTCGGAGGTACGAATCCCAAGAACGTCTTACTTCCCGGACGCGGGCAAACGTCGTAAGGACCGCGGACGAGTGCTTTCAGCCCGTGGTCCCGACAAAGGGCGTACAGAGGAACACCGTGAGGTTTTAGCCGGTAGTATTTCGGCTGTATACTGTTTTTTTTTTAATCATGTGCAAATTAGAGGTTAATTTATTATTGTTTTACGGTAAAGGAAAACATCGTGTGGCAAACTCGAGAGTTCTTTAAAAAAAGTTCTCGAAAGTGTGTGGAGTCTACCAATTCGCACTTGGCTAGCGCGGTGGACTATGGCTTGAAACTCTCTCAATCTGAAGACCCGTGCCCAGCAGTGGGATAATAATGAGTTCACGCTGTCTCAACACGGCTGTTATTAGACAGAAATAGGTAAGACGGTGTAGCCGCCACAAATTGTTCTACCACTTTTAACCTTAGAGAACCTATATTAAATTTCATGCTGAATTTCTGGTCCCAATCGACCACTTCATAGACGCTATATCCAGAAGGGACCGCGGTCCCTTTTTCGAGTGGTCCCTTTTGACCAACGACTCTAATATGTGCAATATTTACCAATCCGCACTTAGCAGAAATTGACTAGCGTTGTTTTAGTGTGGCCTTAACACGTTTCACTCATTAACACGCATGTTACGCATAAAAAAATATTCGTTCACAATGTAACATTAATTTCACGCAAAACTAGCCACTTGGAATAAAACAGCTACGAATTAATTGATGCGCATAAAAAACTCTTTCCATTATCATATCCTTGGATATTGGTAGTAATTTAGCAGATTCGGATTAGCAGGAAGGCGAGCTATGTTTTTGTTTATATATGTAAATGTTATTTAGTTTTACGCGTATGACCTAGAAACATGGACGTGCCGGTCTACAATGTAACCGGGTTTGGTCGCCGCCGACCTTTTTGCTCAAAACTACCGGTTTGACATACGACCACTAAACGTTTACGACGTTGTACTGCTCTGTGATAAGCGATTCGCTCACGCTAAAACCTTTACTAAAAAGACGAGCTTCTAAAGGACATGTAACGTTTTTGTATGTGACCTAGACCCTAGAAATTTCGCATGGCCAAAGCGATCGATTGGCACATGCATTATCACTGAATGGGGCAATTGGTAGATATGCCAAAAAAGGACATATGACCTTTTGTGGTCAATTTGGCCGCTTATCGTGGAAAGAACTACGCTATTGTTGTCGCTTCTATAAAAAAGTGTGTATAATTCACACACCGCAGAAGGGAAACTTAATAATAATAAATAATAAAATAAAAATTATAATAAATATATATTTTGAGAAGAGACCGAGATTATAAAAAACGGTGAAATCTATCTTATTCTCTCGCAGACTTAATCCTGTACTTTAATGTATTTGTTTCTTTATCCTGACACATTTTGGTTTCATCGAGTGTCAAAAATGGATTTGTATAGATAAATAATATGGAACTTCTTCCGAATTCGGGACACCTAACAGTTAAAGACATGGTGGGCTATAGCGGAACCCGAAATGCTATGAATGTTGGAGAAGTATATATTCTCGTACTTATAGTAATTGAAAAATTGTATTAAGCTGCTATATAACTATAATATAACTATACTGGAAAAACGATCAAACCATGGTAACAATTCCCCAAGGTCGCTAAATAAATTCTAAAATTCTAAGCATGACATAATAAGAGTTATTAAACGTCTGATTTTAAGTTTAGGTTAGGTTACCTTGATTTTAGGTCATCATCCAGAATATACGCGTAAGCCTGGTCATCGTCGGTATTCCCGCTCGTCACCGAGGACATCGCGTAATTTTGTTCAGAATCCTCCGAGTCACAATTGCCGTTCTTTTCAAAATCAGAGTTTATATTTTCCGGTACGTTCGATTGTGATCGCATTGTCTGCAGCTCGTAAATTAACATCTCGTGATTATTCATATCCTTCATCAATTCGAGCTCGGGCGAATCATTACCGTTGAGCGTATTCGACGAACCCTTACCCTTATCGATAACAGTGTGAGCCTCGTCCTTATTATTGTTCCTGCTCGCGATAATTTCCGAAATGAGCATCTCTGTTACACGAGACGTTTTCCTTTCCAAGGAGTTGTTATTTTTATTTACAGATTCATCCCGTCTAGAACTGTCAACCGTGTGTTGTGTATCAGGGAGGTTATTGACTTGCTTGGACGGGCTATTCCGTAATCTGTCATCGAATTCTTGTACTTCCTCCACGGTAGCGTAAGGCGCCTCGGGTACCAAAGTTCGCGTGGCTTTGGCGTCTACCGGCAACGAGTACGGGCCCATTTCCGGCGACTGTTTTTCTGTACATCGTTCGATAGAATTCTTTCGTATAGGTAAAGGTTTCATTGGCTTTAACTTAGGTTTTGGTGATAACGGTGGAGGAGGGGCTTTTCGTAAGGGAAACGTCTTTTCCGCGAAACTCGACGACTTAGTGACCTTACATTTGGAATCCTGGTCTAATTTATTCGATGTCGATAGAGATCGCACTAGTATTTGCTTACACGTCTTGACTGCCTTAGAATTGAGAGATTCGTTGGATTTCTTGTAAGACGCCGGTCCATGTATCGAGCTGCTGTCACTAGAACTGCGTCTAGAATTTTGTCCACTCGACTTTCTCTCATCCGATGACGAGCTGCGGTCACTGATAACATCTTTTATAAACGATTTAACACGTGCCAGGCCATTTTGTCTGGGGGTCACTGCAGGTGGACTGGTAGCGGAGGTTCGTTCTAAAGTTTTAGACCTTGCTGTCTTGGGTTCTTGCTTGGATAACGTTCGAGATTTAGTCAATGAGGCCTTCGAGTCCGCCACGGCCTTCCTGGTCTTGGCGAGCGCCTCGGCCACCATGCTCTGGCTGGGCCGCGGTGGTACAGGTGGCGGTCCCTTGAGCTTGTTAGTATTCATGGGGTGCGCGTTAGTCTGTACCATCAGCATTCTTAAGCGAGGAGTCACTGCTACAATACTATAACACGAGCACTATAGTATAATGAGCGTTACACTAACATCACGTAAGTTACAACACTCGCGAGATTCGAGAGCGCGGTCGACACGGCCGCCCCCGCCCGAGCGCTACGCTGACTGCGGCGCCGATTAAAACAACCGACTGAACCGACCAGTCTTCAGTAGGGTTGGCGCTACAGAGTACCCAAGACTTTATACATTTATAAACATTTAATTAGTTTTTCGCTTAATAACATTTTATTAAAGTAGTTTTAACTGAACTTTTTCTTTACAAAGACTGTAGGACGAAGTACCCTGCAGTTTTAAAAGATCTAGGAATTTAAACAATAATATTTAAATTAATAATATGTATATTTTTAAATATACGTAGTAACAATTATCTGCAGATTTTAATAAATTTGATTTATTGCATTTCATTAATTTATTCGTAATTTATACTATTTGTACTATAGCACGTACATCAGCCATTCAAAGAATTAAAACAAAATTCATGACGACCACGATTCTGTCAAGAGCGTAACGACGAAGAAGACTATAGAACGAATACGTTAAATAAATCATGTACCACTAAATTAAACTTTATACCGAGCTTATTGCCGCCAACCCTAGCAACACCGCTCTCTCGACACCAAACACCGCTACACCACGACCCTAGCTCGCCGGCTTAAAAACCATTTTGTACTCACTACTATTGCGTATTCCCCGGTTAAAGTACCACACGTCGTAACAATGACTTGACCCACACTCAATGAAAGTGATTGTTTATATTTTTTTATGTATGCAAGCAGCAAATGGGCACGCAGGATGTTGTGTCTGACATGTACTGCCAATTTAAGGATTGTTCTGTCAGCAACCATTTGTCTATTTTAGGGTTCCGTAACCAAAGAGAACGAAACCCTATTACTAAGACTGTAGCTGTCAGGTATTCTAAAAAGGTATAACACATGACCAAAAGTGGCTCTAATATCTTTCTAGGACGAAATAAACACAATTACGGATGTGAAATTCTAGTGCAGTTCCAATTCTATTGTCAGGTTAACTTTGGCCTTCCTACGAATGATGGTCCTCAGGACGATCATTTTGCTAAAGTACAAGTTACTAACAGCAGAAGTGCATTAAATGGTTACGTAGTAATTTTATAAGACGGTGCAGATTATGTATTATGGTCAGGGAGCGGAAATTTTGAGCATTTATTGAAAATGTTTCATTTTATTAAAAGAAAGCTTATGGACCTCCCGTAGAACAAGTAGTTACATTTGATCCACGACTTTTTGGCCACCCTGTATATATACATACGGACAACACAATTTATGATCATATCATAGTAATAATATATAAGTGAAATTTTGCGAGGATGTATGTATATATGTTTGTTACTCTTCCACGTTATCGTTGATCCGATTTGGTCCAAATAATATTTTTTATCATCTACATATTATACATTAAGACATAGGATACCTTCTCCTTAATGTGTTAAATGACTGAAGCAGGTAGAGCCGCGGGTAAAGTCTAGTAAACCATATATTTAATGTTTAATATTCATTTTATGGTAAAGTAGTGTGTAAACTGATAAAAAGTACCATGTATAAATTATTATCTGTGTAGGTACTTATAATTACATTCAGTATCGCTTAGAGTGTTACGTTGAGTGGATCGAAATGTCTTGTAAATGGGAAAACGATGGTGTTATTCAAAGATTTAGAGAGTATTTAAAAATACCTAGCGTCCATCCGAATGTAGATTACAGTAAGTATAAAGTTATGATCAATAAGTACTTTGCATCATGGTAACGATATAATGTAAATATGGCAAGGTAAGGTGATGGTTCGACACCGGAGACATGTTATTTTTTGTTTAAAGTAGAAAACGAGCATGCAGTCCACCTGATGGTAAGTGGTAACTGCCTCCCATGGACATCTGTAAGCAACCTCATATAGAACAGGGGTTCCATCTGAAGTAGATCACAGATACGTTGCTACTCGTGAGGGCTAAGCTGGTTGCCTCATATAGTAGTGAGCCGGCAACCACACCCTTCCACCGAAATGAGAGAACTGCTACACGCTAGAAATGATGGTCGGAGTGATGCTCTGACTCCGGTGATATCACCGCAGTGATGTTCACATCTATATCTGCCGCATTCCACTTTGAAGGGTAGGGCCAAACGTTTACGTACGTACGTGACACTTCAATTTATTTCAAACAACAAATTCCGAATAAGTCTTAATGCCACGTATAACCACCTATTAACGGATATGTGGATGCCTCGGATGTGTCAGAACTATGGTTATCAGGGACACCTACACATCCATGGTGGACCTGACATAGGACTAAAATGATATCTAGAGTGGATTACTGATATCCATCATCAGTTCGACTGGTCGTTAGTGAGGTAGCCATATAATATAAAAATAATCAAAATTTGTATTTTAACCTGTGTATAAAAACAGATAAAAATGAAAAAAAAAAATAGGTAACACAATAATAAAAAGATACATAATGAAATGAGACTCGACTAAAAAGTTCTAAAAACATAATAATATCCACTAAGTATTTTTTTTTCAATCAACTTTTCTCAAATTAAAAGTGTAGGATTATGCAATTTTCTTCTATAGATATTAATTTATCCTGATTTATTTGCTACATAGTAAGCAACTTACACATAGTAATAACATTGTTTAAGTGTTTTTAGTACAAGTAGGAGTTTATCAGTACGTATTTAGATACGTACTACTACGTACGTAGGAGGGTAAAGTTTATATGTAAGTTATATGTCAAAACAGCCTAAAAATTGTGACATATGACATGTCATTAAAATTGTGTAAGTTTGCTATATCATGAAAATTGTGTAAGTTGTTTTACTAGACTATTTTGTCGAAAACGTTAAATATGATAAATTCATTAAATATCATTACGTACAAAAAAATACATATACAGTCGAGTTTTTTGTTTTACTACTTTTAACAATGATACTAATTCAACATGTCTCTTTTGTAAGCAATGTATTATTTATTATTGGCATTACAGCCATTACATTGGCATTACAGTGGCGTAGCGTGGGGAGGGGGGAGGGGCGGTCCGCTCCGGGTGGCACATTTTGAGGGGCGGCAAAAAAAGATTTGGCAACCTTGTTTTTGTTTAAGTCATCAAATTGGATATTGTTGTTTTTTTTTTGGCGTCAAGTTTGATATTGTTGTTTTTTTTTGGTCGTTAAGATCGATATTGTTGTTTTTCTTGGTCATCAAGTTCGATATTGTCGTTTTTGCCGACTAAAATTTGTGAACGGGTGGGTGGCAAGTTCAACTTCCGCCCCGGGCAGCGTAATTCCACGCTACGCCACTGATTACAGCGTATTGATAAGCGTTTTATCTGTAGAATGCAAGTGTATACAAATATAGAGGTACTAAGGTAAATCTTCCTAGACTGCTAAAATTGATGTTTTAGTCACACAGCGGGTGGTACCTGCTATTGGCAAGAGTATCTTTCAAGTTGTTGGGTATTACGTTACTAAGCAGTTCGTTTTGGTGCTAATTATTCAAATGAGAGGCTAAACTCTTATTTGAAAAATGCCCAGTAACATGCAAGGTACGGTGTAACCTTTAAAATTTCAGGAATTAACAATACCTAAAATAGCCGTTACGGGACGCCTGACAGATGTTTAACATCGTCTTCATATAAGTAGTATGTATAAAAGACAAAATTGCGACAGGAACTAAATATAACATTTTGAAATAACGCCATCTACAAACAGTACCACGCACTAAGTTGAACTAACATGGAAGTCCGCTTAGTTCTGTTCGTACTTAATAATTCCGTTTCCGTTCGTACTCAAAATACATAAAGGCAACCAAAATTGTTTCACATCAAAAATGCCTAAATTGCAACGATACTCTATGTAACAGTTCTTGCATAGTAATATTTCTACACGAAATTACCGTAAAACATTACGTTCAACCATGTAGCGGTTAATTGAGGATTAACTAGGATTATTGACGAAACGCATAATATCGCCATTAACCTACAAAATGAAGCAACAAAGGACGAGGTACGAGTTCAAATATCACAACCCAGGGTTGCTGGAAGAAATTTCATCTTTAAATAAGTAGTCCACTGAACGGTACTTATATAATGTCTTTTATGTATTATTTGTGTAAAAACTTCTAAGGGATACCCCCTTAGAAGTTTTTAGTCTAGTCTACTGGCCCGAATTTTTGATGATTTTTGAAGTGCCATTAAAAAAAGGCAATCAATATTTTTACATATGTTTTATGCGTTATTTATTAATTTATGCGTTTTTAATATTACAAGAACACAGAAAAATAATAAAAAAGCTAAAAAAAAACTGAAAAAGGCACGTGATCATGCCCACAATTTCAACTCGCCTAACAATCTGAAAAAAAAGACTAATATTATAGATTAAGCTAGAGTAATGTCGCTACTTGTATGTCGTTTTGTGCGGAACTAGGGAAAAGTTGAAAAAAAATACAAAGTGGCCGCTGCCTGAAAAAAAAGCAACTTTTGTACCAATTTTGTGATGTTGAAATTTAGGGATGCGGCTAGTTCCAGACTTAGACAAGTCTTTAAGGAAGACTCAATTTTTTTTAAATAAATCAGTCCAGTAAAACGCGAGAAATCGTGGTCATTGTCTTGAAAAAGACAGTTTCGAGGAAAACGCGTAATAAATAAATATTCCATACTAGCGACAAAGAGACATGGCGGATAACAACAAAATATTAAAATCTGCATTTTAAGTAGTGTTTTTGAAGTTACTGCATTATATTTAACAGTTATCTTTTAACTTAGCATTTTATTGTAGGTGAGTGTGTAATCTTCCTGCAAAAGCAAGCCAAGCTATTAGATTTGCCAGTGGCAGTGTACGAGCTGGTTCCGAAGAAGCCAATAGTGGTGATATCATGGATTGGCACTCATCCGGAATTACCAGCCATACTTCTCAACTCTCATATGGATGTCGTGCCAGTCTACGAGGTATGTACTATATAAGACTCTTGTATTTTGGGTGAGTGACAAATACTCAGTGAAATTAGGTTTCATCTAAATATATTTAAAAAATATGCAGTCACTGGACGCCTGGCAGATGTGAAACATCGTGTTCATACAAGTAGTATGCATAAAAGACAAGATTGCGACAAGAACTACATATACATATCTCTCGTCAACCCATTATTGTCCCACTGCTGGGCACGGGTCTTCTCTCAGAGTGAGAGAGTTTTAGGCCATAG